>BQNB010080952.1:0-29772 GCA_026074375.1 Tanacetum coccineum
TGACCCATTATTCTGCTGCGACCCGATTTGGGGGTGTTAAAAATTGGTATCTTGAGCCAAGGTTATAGAGAATAAGGTCAAATGTTTTTACTTGGACTATAACCGTTTTCAAATATTGCATCATACAAAGGGGTTTTCACGAGACATACACTCACTAGTTGCTGCATTAGTTGGTTAGATAAGATGCTGTCATGATTGATATACGTGTTTATAATATATTACGTATATTACGATAAGAGCCTTATATTAATACTTATTGATATAAATTAATTATACATATATATATATATATATATATAATAATAATAATAATAATAATAATAATAATAATAATAATAATAATAATAATTGCTTAATACATATATAGTATATAACTAAAATAATCAAATAATAAGAGGAGTAAGTATTCTGTAAGGTTTTTAAGAAGATTACTTTTAGCCAAAGTAAAATTCAAAACCTTCATGGGTCGTGATCCCAACGAGGCGTGAATTAAAAATCGAGGTTAAGTTCGTGATCGAGTGATTGAATGATCTAATTTTTGGTTTGGATTCTATTTCTACAAATGAAATGCAAAAACAAGTAAAGGCAATCTAAAAACTAAAACAATTAAGATTAAGACACGAAAACGATAACGGGATCCTAAACCCGAGCCTTAAAAACCTAAATTCTAAAATTTTAATCCTAAAAATGCAAAATTAATTTTTAACAGTCCTAAATAATTAAAAATAATTTAAAATAATTTAAAAAAAAGAATTAAATTTTTTTGACTTATTTATTTTTTTATGAATTAAAAACTGATTTAATCTAAAAATATTATTAAAAATATTAAACTAATTTGGAAAAATCTCAAAAATTCACGAAAAGTACTTTGATCAATTCTAATCCTAGAAAAAATAGAATGGGGCATACAACTTATTGGAATAAGCAGTAAATAAGCTTAAAAGAGCTAAAAGGCTTAAATGGCAAAAGGGTTTAAAAGTAAAGTAGTGTGAAGCTTTAACGAAAAAGACCCAAGGGCGAGTTGGTAGTGAGTGGTGTGTTAAAATGTTGGTGAGTTAAGGTTGAGGTCTCAGGTTCGAAACTGAGACTTCCCTGTACTCCCAAGATTTTTTTTTGTTTTTGGATTTTTCTTTTTGGAAAAGTTGAAATAAGCTATACTAATCACTTTTAATAAATGGACTTTTATCTTAAACTTAATAATAAGCTGGGAAAAAGCTAAATAAAGGTGACCGTTTTGCTTATTTTGACTCAAAGGAATATTGCTAAACTGTTAGGCTATTTGGGGACATAATAAGCAACAAGAAAATAAAGAAGTTGAAAACAGATAAACACCTAAACCTAATAAGCACAAGGGACAAGAAATAAGCAAACAGAATAAGCTAAACAACAGCTAAAACCACTTAGACAGCAGGGGAATTTTTTTTTAACCAACTTTGAGCTTAAATTTAAGGACCAATAAGCACTTATCATAAGTTAAAAACTAAAAGTAACTTTTGTCCTATAAGCTAGTTACCAAATAAGCAAGATTTAAGCAACATGGAAAAGAAATAAGCTAGAAAAACTGCAAATGAAAATGACAGATTTGGATAAAAACTTAAAGGCTTTTTAGCTAAAATTGATTTAGCTCAAAATGCTCAAATAAGCTAACACCAATACTTAATAAGCCAACTAATCCTAAAAACAGTCTTAATAAACTAATCTAAACTAGAAATAAGCAAATCCCTAATGCTAGAACTCAGAAAATCAAAATAAGCAGTTTTGACAAAACACAATCAAAATGGACTAAAGAGCACTTTTCAAACTGAATTTTAAGCTACTTGACCAATAAGCTAAGCCTTAAAAACTCAAAACACATTAAGCTTTATATCCAAAGATTCTATGCTATGAAAATCAAGACCTAAAACAGATTAAATCTAACCTAGAATTGGATTGAAAAGGGACTTTTAACTTTTAAAACTAGTACTATGAACTTTGATAGATTTTGACAGAAACACAAACCACAATAGCAGACCTATGTAACCTTGTTTCTACTTCATTTTGAGACTTAAACATGCATAAAAACAACACCTACAAGCTCCTAATCAAGATCTATGAAAATAAGCCAAAATATCAAACTCAAAACACCACAGATTAAAACTAAGAATAGATTAAACCTTAAACTTGATATTTGAGCTTTGAAAACTGAATTAAACTAACTTTTAGACTAAATTTAAACTGGTTAAACTTGATTTAAAGGTCAAAAGAGATCAAACAGTACTAACTCAAGTTAGTACTGCTTGTTCCAAACACCCCTTTAAAAACTGGTTTTCCATTTTAAAACCACAAAAGAGTAAATTAAGCTAAGATTTATAAAAATAGATATAGTATTAAGTAATTTAAGGACAATTAAGCAATTACTAACAGAGAATTAGCACTTACAATAAGCAAATAATAACAAGTAGTTTTAAGCTTTTAAATGGCAGTTTTAACTTAAAATATAACTAAATGATATCTAAGCAATAAGCAAGCATGAATAAGCAATAAACAACATTAATAAGTAATAATAAGCAGTAATAAGCAGTAATAAGCAAAGAAATAAGTAAGAACAATAAATAAGCTAAAATGAGAAAAGGAGAATAGTACCTTGCCCTTTGTTCTAAACAAGGGCAAATAAGCTCTCAAGGAGCTGATGTATAAGCTCTAGCTTATCATAGATAAGCTGGTAAAACCCATAAGCCCTTCCAAATCTATCTTATCATCCATTTTAGCTTTTAAGTGATTTTTGAGTGAAAATGACTTAGACTCTATAAACTATGAATAAGTTTATATAACTTAAGTTAAACGGCTTAAATGTAAGAGAACTAGAGCTTATATGAGCTTAATAAACATTTTCAAAACATAAATTGCAAAAAAAATTTAACATAAAACTTAAAATTTTCATTAAACTTTTTAAAACATTACATTACTTGAAAAGAAAGATAATAAGCTAAACATTACACTAATAAGTTGTAAATTACAAGAAAAAGATAGATTAAAAACTAGATGCCTTAATGGCCTATTTATAGATGAAGGAGAAGCTTCTAGGTCTTAGACTTGTGTTTCTTCTGTGGGAGGGGTTGAGAGTGCTCTTCAAGCCTTGAATCCTAGCCCTTGAATCCCTTGTTGTGTTTCTTTATCTTTGATCATAACCCTTGATTTCTCTTGTCCAATGAGTCTTCGAGGGATTGCCAACATGGCTTGTCTTCTTATGAGAGTAGGTTAAGGTGGGTTGTCGGGTTGTGGGGAAGAGGTTAAATGGGTTTTGTTGGTTTGCAGGGTACGATTGTCAGGGATGTATGAATAGTGATTTTGGCTAGAATTGTTTAATCATTTGATTTAGGGGTAAAGGGTAACGGGTGTTAGGGGAAAAGGATGATGTAGGGACTAACGATGCAATAGTCAAGGACTAACTATGTTAGTCCGTAAGGACTAACGGTGTAAAAGGCTTAAGGGTTTATGGTTAAGTGTTTGATGGGCTTTTGGTTTGGGTCAGTTTTAAAATAAATGGATTCAAGCTTATACTTTGGGCTTTTAATTATACAAAAAATAAATGGATGACCGTCCGGCCACAGCCTCCTATGGCAGCATCTACTGAGGCACTGATTGCTGCAGTTGCCGCTACATTATCACCTCCACCATCACCACTTACATCATACTCATCACCACTACCACAGATACCATCTCCACCACTACCTACTAGCCCTACTGATGCTGGAGCACCTTTGGGCTACAGAGCTGTTATGATCCGGTTGAGAGCCGAGTCACCATCTACTTCCCATCTACTACCACTACCACCACCTATTGTACTTCCACGTACCAGAGCATCCATGGTTCTGATGAGAGCTGCCGCACCGTCCACCTACATCCTAGCACCTCGATTAGGGACACTACCATCAGGGATACCACCACTTTTACCTATACCATTACCTACATCATCACCACCTTTGCTTCTACCCTCTATTGACTGTAGAGCGGATGTTCTCGAGGTTACGTTACTGCCTTCAAAGAGGTTGTGCATTGCTCCCGGTCTCAGATATGAGATCGGGGAGAGCTCATCTGCTCCTACTGCTAGACCTACTGGAGGCTTTAGAGCAGATTATGGTTTTGTTGGCACTCTGGATGCTGAGATTAGACGTGACCCAAATAGAGAGATAGGTTACGGGATTACTGATGTTTGGGAGGATACAGATGAGATTGCAGAGGAGATACCAGCGACTGATGTGGCAGAGTTGGGTCAGAGGATGACAGATTTTGTCACTACTTTTAGGCAAGATACAGATGAGATTTTTGGGAGACTTGACGATGCACATGATGATATATTGGTGATATGCGGTCAGCTCAACTTGCTACGTAGAGATAGGCGCTCCCATGCTCGCACGACTAGACTTATGGAGGGTGAGGCCAAAGCTGCTCATAAGGCTTGGGCATAGTCTATGGATGCCAGTGATACAGAACATTCTGAGGTTAGAGCACTACGGACTACGGTTTTAGCACAACAGACTGAGATTGGAGATTTATGGGCTGCAGACCGCAGACGACAGGCACAACTCGTAGAGGCATTGAGGACATTGCAGACTCAGATGGTAGCACTACAGAGTCAGCAGAAACCTGCTAGCGATCCAACACATCCTGATGTACCAGAGGAGGCCGGTAGTAGTTCTTAGATCTGGTTATGTCTTAGCTATTTTGTATAGCCTACTAAGTATTACGGGGTAACTCCCGGCTAGTAAGGCTTTAGGTTTTATTTTCATCTTGTAACCTAAGGGTAGTGATCATTTTGTAACCGAATCGGTCATGTATGTTTTCCAGATTATATATGGAATGTATGTATTATGCCATGTCTGCAATCGAATTTATTATGAATGAATGTCGATTTAGCTACACCATTGTTAATTTCAATTCGGTTGTATATTTCACTATGTGATATGATCTCAATGTTTACTATATACCTCTCTTGTGTTGTGATCTCACTTTATTTACTGTGTATATGTCATGTCGTGGTTATGATTGTATGAAATCTAACGTGTATTATATTTCCGGTGATTTTGAAGAAAATGGAACCAAAGAAAATAACCACAAGGGCATCAGCAGCTACAACAACCACCACCACACCTGTCACCAATGGCCAGCTTAAGGCACTGATCGACCAAGGCATTGTTGATGCATTAGCAGCACGTGACGCTGACAGAAGCCGGAATGGCGATGACAACCATAATTCTGGAATGGGTAGTAGAAGGATAGAACGAATTGCTCATGAGTGTACTTACACTGACTTTCTCAAATGTCAACCCATGAACTTCAAGGGTACTGAAGGAGTTGTTGGTCTAACTCAATGGTTTGAAAGAATGGAGAATGTCTTCAATATTAGTAACTGTGCAGTCGAGAACCAAGTTAAGTTTGCTACTTGCACCCTTCATGGTGTTGCCTTAACATGGTGGAAATCCCATGTCAAGAAAATTGGTCAGGATGCCGCTCACGGCATGCCTTGGAACACACTTATGAAAATGATGACTGCTAAGTACCGCCCTCAAAATAAGATTAAGAAATTAGAGATGGAGATCTGGGAGTTGAAGGTGAAGGGTACTGACTTGGCAAGTTATACTCAACGCTTTCAGGAGTTAGCTTTGATGTGCGGAAGGATGTTTCCCGAAGTGTCTGATAAGATTGAAAAGTATGTCGGCGGCCTTCCTGACATGATACATGGGAATGTAATGGCGTCTAAGCCGAAGACAATGCAGGATGCAGTTGAATTTGCAACTAAGCTGATGGATAAGAAGATCCACACTTTTATTGAACGTCAGACTGAGAATAAAAGGAAGTTTAAGGACACTTCAAGGAACAATCAGAACCAACAATAACAAAACAAGAGGTAGAACACTAGTAGAGCCTACACTGCTGGGCCTGGGGAGAATAATCCATATAGGGGATCTAAGCCACTGTGCTCTAAATGCAACTATCACCATGATGGTCCGTGTGCTCCCAAAGCCACAAGTGCAACAGAGTTGGCCATTTGGCCCGTGACTGTAGGAGTCCTACAAATGCCAATGCTGCTAACAACCAAAGGGGCACTAGGGCAGGTCAAAAAGCTACTTGCTTTGAGTACAGAGCCCAGGGACATTTCAAGAGGGAGTGATTAGTGCTTTTTAATCAAACTAAAATATATATATTATATAATAAAATATAAAATATATATGTATAATCTAAAAAAAACACAAATCAATGAAACCGGGAAGTAGTATAGAATGTTCCCGGGTCGTTTATCCCCAACGAGGCTGTGCTGGAAAATCGATACAGTCGGAAGATTGGAGTTTGAATGAGAGAAAGGATTTGAGAGTGTGGAAAGTTAAATTAAACAATAACAAACAAAAACGTTTAAGAAAAACCTAAAAATTATGAAATTAAGCTAAAAAACGAGAGCACGAATCCCGAACAAAGGGGCAAAAACCTAAAATCTTCAAAATTAACCCTACGAAGAAATTTTTGAAATTTTCACTTCTTAAACTTACTTAGGGAGAATAATAACGAAGATGAAAAGACTAGACTGAAAACGGAGGTCGTTTGACCAATTAAACGAGTAAAGACAAAAAAACCTGCACACCGTAGCCACGTTCTTTATAAATCAAAAATAGTTACAAAAATGACCCTACGAAAATTTTTATATTTTTCCTACAAACAATATGACTAACGAAAATTTTCTAAAATAGAAAAATATTTTTTTTTGATTATATTTTGATTTTTTTTATGAATTTTTAAAACTTATAACGAAATTAAATTATAAAAAATACTAAACTACTTTTAAAAATTCTGAAAAATTTACCTAAAATACTTTATACTACAACTATCCTACGAAAATTGAGAAACCTAAAATTCGGCTTATAAATAAGCCAAAAATAAGCCCAAAACAGCTTATAGCTTTAAGGCCAAAAACCCCCTTATATTTCTAAGTGCCCAAGGGTCTTTCCCCCTCATAAAAGAGACCAGTAGCACAGCGGTAAGCAAGTTATAAAGGAAGGGTGTATTGAGGGTTGAGACCCGGGTTCGATTCTTGCTCACCCGGGTCAAAAAAAAAAAACTTTTCCTTTTTGAGTTTTAAGCTAGATTAGGCACAAGTAAAGGACTAATAAGCAAACATAACTTATCACACAAACATTAGGAACAAGAAAAACAAGCAAATGAATAAGCCCAATAAGCCAAAAATTAGCTTAAACCCTCAGCAGTACTAACTTAAGAGTTAGTACTGCTGGTTGTGGCTTTGGGCTTTGAACCCTCAATAAGCAAAAGGGGAAGGACTAATAAGCTAAGATTGGATCAAATAAGCTGAAAAGGGGCTCTAACCTATCCTAAATAAGCATTGGTGAGTTAAATTCTACAACTAAATAAGCTGGAAAGGGCTAAAGAAAAGTGGCAGAATCATTTTTTTTATACCAAGTAGCTCAAAACTAAACTGTGGGCTTTCTTTTGACACAATAAGCAAGGTGAAAAAGCAAACAAGCCAAATCAGATTAACACTTCCCCCTAGTAAGCTAAGAAAAACATAAATAAGCCAGGAAGGGCAAGTCTATAAGCACTAATCCTTAAATAAGCTATGGGGCAACTAGCAACCAAACAGCCCTAGGACATTTTTTAGCTTAAAAATAAGCACTTAAAAGGAGGTCCTAAGCTAAATGCTTGAAGGGGCTTAAACTTTGGCTTATTGGCTTTTTAGAAAAGCCAACAAGAACAGGTGTTAAGAGAAAAATAAGCAAATAAAGGGGGAGGGAAATGGACAGTTTAGCACCAGGGCAGGGTTTTAACTAGACAAAGGGCTAAAAGCATGCTTAACAATGAACCACCAAATAAGCTCAAACTAAAAAACTAAGTTAAAACAGATTGACACAAGCTCCTAGAGAGCTTGTGTACAAAAATTTAGAAGCTAAAACTAATTTAAAAGCTCTGATAAATATACTTGAAAAGAGTTGTTTTTGAAACAAAAAGATTGACCAAGTTAACTTTAACACTTTTGAAAGAGCAACTAAGGTAAACTTTGAAAGACCAAACTACTGATTTAGACACCAAACAAAGCTCAGAAAGGACTCAAAGACAGCCAAAAACAAGCTTAATCTAATAAGCTTGTTGAAACTGTCTTGAGATCTTAGTTTAAGAGACCACTTAAGAAAAACTTTGAAAACAAATTTTAAAACTTTGATACTCTGAAAAATAGATTAAAACAACTCTAAAATACTTTTAAAAGATTAACAACATGACCCAAATGGTTTTTAAACCATTTTGCCCCGTTTGGCACCTTGTGCCAAACACCCCTTTATATTGTAGAAACCTAGGCAGATTTTAATATAAGCTTACAAAAAGAGTTTTAAAAACCTAAAAAGCTTATAAACAAGCTTAAACAACAAGTATTTAAAGATAAAAAGATTGAAAGACAAGATTTAAAGGTTAAACATGTAAATGACTTGAAATTTAAATTGCAAGAAAGATAAATGACAAGAAAACTAAAAATGATTGAAGTTAAAAATGATAGTTATATAAAAATGCAGTGTTAAAAAGTTGGTACAAATTTAGTCACAAGCTTTTGCCTTGAAAAAAAATTCGTCTCCTTGCTATATCTATTACATGATATTTATATAGAAACCTTAAACTATGCCTTGAACTCTTGTGTTTGTTGTGCTTTGTTTGTGAGAAGAAGCTAGAAATCAATCCTGGCCATTCTTTTTGCTTGTTGCCCAAGTTGGTTCATCATGACCCTTCGTTTTTGACAGCCAATAGCATCACTTGGGATTGCCAAGCTGTCTTGGCAGCTTGTGGGTGTGGGGGATGAGATGGTGATGGATTTGGAGGGTAGCTATAGTGTCACGTGGGTGGGGGAGATGGGTGAATAGGGTTTTGGGTTAAGGCGGGAAAGTTTGGGGGAGATATACAGTAATTCAATTTCCAGGGTGAGGGTTTGGGAGGTTGTCACAAAAGGTCCCTCACGGTGTATATGGTTATTTCAAGTTTCGTCCTTGTGGTGTTAACAGTTTGGAAAAAATGGCAAGAAAACCCCCTGAGGGTTATAATTGGAGTTGCACCACAAGTCCTTGTTAGTTATAACTCTTTTCTATTGGCAGCTTTGCCCCTTATGGTTTAACTTTGCCAAATTGGCAAAATGGGCCCTTCTCTTTATTTTCTTCTTTTTCCTCTTTAAATAAGTTTAGGGACTTAACAAGTTTAGTCCCTAAACTTGTTTTTCTTGATTTATTGGCTTTGGGTTTGTTGGGGTTGACTTTTGTACACTTGGGCTTGGACTTTGACTTTGTCTTTTTCCTGCTTTTCCCTTCCGTGTTTGGTTTTGTCGTTTTGGCTTCGTTTTTCATCCTTTTCTTAGATATCCGTTCCTGTTTCCTGCCACAAACACAATTAGCAAAAAAACAAGCATTTTTTGGCATTTATTAGTCCACGTTGTTCTTGGTTTATTTTAACTTGTTTTTAAAAGTAAAAGGTATGTGTAATTAAACACATACCTGCCTTCTATCTTGATAACGATCATATTGAAGAGAAGAGTAGTGGCAGTACCACTAACTCAGTGCTTGATATTCTCTTTCTACAATATGATCGTTATCTTTGATCTTTTCGTTCAATCCGTTTCTCCTAAAGATTGGAGTGACTTTTATCATGAGGAGTTCACCGATGAACTTGCTCACATCATATCTCCACCGGAGTATGATTGTTTCTGCTCTTTAAAAGTTTGTGCCCGAGCTGGGCAATCTTACTATGGATGTGGTGGAGGATATTTTCCCAACAAGAGAACCAAGAGTTCATGTGCCTAATGTTTTAACCACCCATCCCACCCTTTACCTGGATTTGGATTTCATACTTTTTAGTGATTCTCTCTTCGCTTATATTGTATGGATCTTTCTTCCTTTTCTCACGTATCTGGTTGCTACTCCATATCTTCTCTCCTGTGGGAATGAAGATACCATTTTTGACCCCGGCATCCCTATTCATCATTCATTTATGCCGGGTGTATCTCATTGGAGTGGAACTTTCATGAAATTCAATGTTTATCCAAACAACTTGAATGAAAGTCCGATGGAGATGTTTATCTCACTTGCTCCCCCATGCGACTATATGAATTCGGACCGGGTCGAGTAGGCTCAAGACTCAGGTTTAAACATAAAATACTAGCGCTTCATGGGTGGCAACCCATGCTTATCCATTCTATCTTCTTTCTATTTGCTAATAAGTGTTTTTGTTGTTGTGCGGAGGCTCGCCTATTCCATTTTCGTGTGTTTATGTTTTGTGGTTTATTGTCTAGGATTGCCCGGATTGTGATGACTCTCATGCTCGCGGTTTTGTCCTCCGATCACTCGATCTTCACTTCCTCAACTTCATTTGGGAATCCAATATCCTAATCTAATCGGTTAACGTTTATCTTTTTGACCGCCCCACTCGCTCATCCTTCTCTCTACACCCGGCCTCCTTGCCCACCATTCGCCGTGCCTCACCGACCGCGATACCCTTCGCCTTAACAATCCACACCTAAGGCTCACACAATCCCGTCTCCTCACTATCCCGTCCACCCTCGCTATGCCGGCCCCCGCAGCGAACCATAACCCCCCCCCGATTTTGATTGTGCGGCAGCTGTCTTTTGTTTTCACGTAATCACACGTTTTTACCACCAAAATTTCAAAAAAATGAAAAAATTTAAAAATTTTCAAAAATAAAATAAGTGTTTTGTCACAGTTTTGACTTTCCTGCTAGGTAGAATAAGAATAACTTTTGACCCGATCGAGCGTCGGTGAGACTCTTGCTTGTTCCTGTAAATTTTAGTACTAGCGTTTCGCGATATCTTCGTGATGAACTGAAAAATGTTAAAGGATTATTTACGTGGGTTTTTGGATGCTATATCTAGAATATCACTTATTTGATTAGTATGGGATCGGAGAAAACTGTATGGGGGGGGGGGGGGGGGGGGGGGGGGGGGGGGTGTTGGGGGGGGGGGGGGGGGGGGGGGGTGGGGGGGGTGGGGGGGGGGGGGGGGGGGGGGGGGGGGGGGGTGGGGGGGGGGGGGGGGGGGGGGGGGGGGGGGGGGGGGGGGGGGGGGGGGGGGGGGGGGGGGGGGGTGGGGGGGGGGGGGGGGGGGGGGCTGGGGTTGGGGGGTTTATTTTTTTTGTTTTTTTTTTTTTTTTTTTTTTTTTTTTTTTTTTAATTTAGGACTTTTTATTTGGTTATTTAAGAGGGGGGGGGGGGGGGGGGGGGGGGGGGGGGGGGGGGGGGGGGGGGGGGGGGGGGGGGGTGGGGGGGGGGGGGGGGGGGGGGGGGGGGGGGTGATGGTTTTTTTGGTTTTTTTTGTTTTTTTTTTTTTTTTCCCCCCCTTATTTTTTTGGGGGGGGGGGGGGGGGGGGGTGGGGGGGGGTGGGGGGGGGGGGGGGGGGGGGGGGGGGGGGGGGGGGAGGGGGGGGGGGGGGGGGGGGGGGGGGGGATGGGGGGGGGGGGGGGGGGGGGGGGGGGGGGGGGGGGGGGGGGGGGGGGGGGGGGAGGGGGGGGGGGGGTGGGGGGGGGGGGGGGGGGGGCTCCATGTATGTAATTTGTGGCTTTTCTCCCATAGCTCCTATACCAGACTAATAATACGTGCTCTACTATTTTTGGAGATGTAACTTAAAATCAACAAAAAACCTCCAGAACCTTTTTTATGTAGTTAATAGCAAAAGTTTTAGTTTTTTTCAAATTCCTTATTACCTTGAATTTTTCAAAAGAAGTCTTCTTATATCGTGTAAAATAAAAATTATGTGTTGAATAATATGAAAATATAATAAATATAAAATTGTGGGTTGATAAAAGTTTGTTGTATTCTTGTCGGCTCACAAAACCGATGTTACAGCTTTTAAAGAAATGCCCATAGTAAGAAATAATAATCCGAGACTGATAAAAGTTTGCTGCATCTTGGCCCCGACTCACAAAAAATGTTGTTGCAGCCTTCCTAAAAAAATTCGAGGGTTTACAATTGCATAAGTGTTTAATATTTAAGTGTGAATTAATTAAATATGATTTCTTTTTGTTAAATTTAATATCCTTTTGAACCTTTGACTATTCCTATTTTAAGTTTTTAAATTAAGCTATGTTTATCGAAAAAACCTAAGAGTTTATGAAAACCTAAGGTCCGTGTAGTCCCGATACTAGTCTACTGTGGGTGTCAAAAAAACTTTGGTCACTTAGCCGCAAGGTTGGATTGTGCCAAGGACGAATAGTCGCTACATGGGTGATTCTCGCACCTTCAAAAACTTATTTCTCGAGTGGAAAACGTGAAACATGAAACATAGAATTTTGGCAAACGTTGATTCTCATGGTTGAACATTCATAAATTAGCAACATTCACCAATATATAATATTGTCGGGAGTGAAAAGTTCACAAGTTGCAAATTTATTGAGTAGGTGCGTTAAGCATCTTAAACTGATATTTAACGGTGATTTTCGTTTTAAAGCACTTCGGTTTGGTAGCTTAGTGAAAGTCTAGGGGACGATGTATTTATCCTTTTTGGGGGGCATTTCTCGGATCGAAATGCAACTTGTTCTATTTGATCCCTAAAAAGTTATAGAATAACGGAAAAGTAAAAAAACATCTAGTTAGTTGCTTTAATATGAAAAGTACAAAAAAAATGAGAAAAATGAGAAATATAAAAATATGTGTAGGAATAAGTGTATACATTTAAAAATGGTAAAAACGGGGCTTATCTAAACTTTTGATTCTTTATTTCCCCTCGATGAACACTTAGATACTTTTCAAGGTTATTAGTCAAGGGGGATCGAGATTCTTAGTTTTCCTAAGTGCTTACTTATAGCATTGCGTGAGGACACACAATAGTTTAGTATGGGGGATTTTGGTATGCGTTTAATTACACATACCTTTTTCCATTTAAAAAGAGCTAAAATGACCAAAAACGTACCAAAAATACATTGTATTTGTATGTTTTTACTTATCTTATGTAGGAATTGGATATCCAATGAAAAGGACGCAAAATCATAGCAAAAACGGATAAAAACGAGCAACGGATGGAAGAGCCTAAAAAAAAGACAAGGTTAAAATCAAATCCAAAGTCCAAGATATTCAAAGTCAAAGTCAACCATGGCAAAATCAAGTCACATACAAACCCGAAAAAACCTAAACTGGCCAAAAGTGGGCACACACGTACCCACCTTAGTGGGCCGGGTCAGCCCATATTATTAATAAACATTTAAAACCATTAATGTCCAAAATCCCATTTTCCTTAAACCCAAAAATTAAAAAAACCTTTTATAAAAACCGGCTCATATACACCTAGGCCCAACACCCTTTAACTTTCGTTAAGCCCATTCCCTTTTATACCAAACGGCTGTTAGTCCTTCGAGGACTAACGATGCAAAAACGTATCCCAAACCCCAAGGACGAATAATACGGGTATACAAAGGACGATCTTTGACTTTTATTACTATATTAGGTTGAGGGGATCATTTGTGCCACTTCTCCTAATAACTTATACAAGTTAAACAAAACCACTTGTATATCTTCCAAACTTTCCCGCCATAAACCCTCGTTCACTATCATCCACCCTGCAAACCTCGGACCACTGTTCACAATACTTCCAAATAATATATTCCACCCTTCAATTCCCCACCCCACAAAATATCCCACTAAAGGCCTTGGTTGGCAATCTCACAATTGAAACCATTCGACTATATGGTTGATTGGCCAATAGGTTGAACGGTTGTGATTAATTACTTGGGCAGCGAACTCAGTATTATGGGTTTTTGTTGTGTTTGGTGTTTCTCAGTGGAGACGATCTTTGTTTTGCTCTTCTTATCTTGTCTCTGTTGACGGGGTCATATGTGTTTTTTGGTTTTCTTTGCTGGTTACGTGTGGGGTTGTGGGGTGGGGGGTTGGGGTTAACGGGTCGGGCCAGCTCATTATTTTCTAGGCCCATTATGAAGAGAAGCCTAAAATAAAAAAATAATAAAAGAATTATTGAAGGGTGATGTCAGCTACCATCACCATCACATGCCTCAAAATGAAATCTTAAGAGGTCACATGCAGTTCCACTAAGTTGGAAAGAGCAAATAGGAGTGAGCCGAGTGGCATGGCAAAATGTATATCTCAAAATGGAAATTGCAATTCACAAAAATGAATCATACGGATGAGGATTCTTGCGTCGGAATAAAGCAGACTAAGGGGCCACGTGTCACATTTTTAACGGCTGGATTCACTATTTTCTTCTGCCTATCCGAGGTCACAAAATACTAGCCAATCATTGGGAATTTACATTTTCGCCCCCCTCACTTTGATATATAAAACTCGTTCTCCTCACTTTAGAGGGAGCTTTTTAGTTTTAGAAAATTTTCCTTTCAATGTTTTTAGCTTATTAATTTTTAGAGGTAGCTTATTTTCATTTAGAGCTTATTGTAAAAGCTGTCTTTTCAGCTTATAGGGATTATGTAATAAGTCTTGTGGTTTATTAATGAAGGAACTTTTAGCTTGTTATTTTTTTTTCTTTTCTCTTAAAGCTTAATCTCAAATAAACTTTCATCTTTAACTTATTTTAGCTTATTCATTCCGAAACTTCTAAAATTTTTTTTATAAGATTTAACTCTATAAGTTTTTAAAAGCTTATGCGATTAAATCTAATACATTTTTGAAAAAGTGTCGTTTGTTACAAGTTTCTATAGGTTTAGATCTAGTTTATTTCGCATTTTAAGCTTCTTTAGTTTACTAAAAGCTCTTTCTCTTCAAATCTATTAGGTTGAGATTTAGTGGATAAGTTTTTTTTTTAATTTTTTTTAATTTTCTATTTTCTTTGGCTAGTTGATTTATCTGATGCTATTTCAGATTCATGTTGTCTTATTGCTCGATTGTAACTTAGATCTCATTTAGTTCTCATTAAGTTTCATGTTAATAAGAGTTTACTTATTAAGTTTGTTTTCAAAAATAGCTTATTCGAGAATGGTTTCTAGTTTAAATCTAGTAGTGCTTATTTCATTTTAGCTAAAAAAAATGTTTTGTTTGCTAAAGAAGTTTCTTAGCTTATTTGATAGTCGTTATACGTTAATAAATCTAAATCTCGGGTTAAATAAGCTTAAGTTTTAGTAGACTCTTGTACTTAATAAGTTGTTTTGTGATATCATTTGTGCTTTACATCAGTATCGTAATGGCCTAAGCTTAGGAGAGCTTATGACTTATGTGGCTTATTTAGTGGAAACTGGTTCTTTAATTCAAAAAAATTGGCTACGTTTAATTTGTAGAAATCACTATTGGATTTGTGTTGGGATGTAGAATTTAGTTTGGGCTATTATTCGATTTAGCTTTTGGGCCACAGTTAGTTTGATTGATTGAGAAGTAGATTTTGCAATTTGCAAATGTGTGATTTAACAGTTTGTTTATTTTTGTTTGATTTTTGGTACCGGTCAACTCATGAGGCGTGGAGCTTACGGATTTATTTAGCTAGATAGAATTTAATTATTTTCTTTAGCTAAATAAATCGGGTGGTTTTCGTTTATTTGCGGCTCTCCAATTCGGTTCCATTTTCTATCTTTTTTTTCAATTAATTAGTATAGTTTTAATATAAAATATTTTGCTTTGATTATTTTATCATTATGGGTAGTGAGTAGTTTATTAGTGCTTGCTAAGTGATTAGTACTTTGGAATTTAAGTGCGGGTTTTAAAAAGGTTTTAAAATTAATAGTCATTAGAATTTTCTGATTTAAATTCCGTCATTTACTTTTAGTGCAATTTAATTACTTGTCATTTATTTTTTTAAGCATTTTATTTTACTTGTCATTTAATTTCTTGAACCTAAGCCCGCACTTGATGAACATTTCACGTCACTTAGCAAGCATATTAGTCATTTATATTTTTTTAGTATAATCTCATAGTTTAAATCTTAAATTTAAAATTAGTATAACTTAGCGTGCTTTTTATATGCTTTTCCTTTTAGTAGATTTAGAAATCAATCCTAAAAATCTTTTGAAAACCATTCAAAACGCGCGATCACGTACTTAACCGATTTTCAATTCACACTTCGTCAAGGGAAAACGACCCGGGAGATTTTTGAGACAACTTTGGTTAAAAGTTTGTTTCTAGAACCCGGTGGAAAATATCTATACTATTATTGGCCTATCCTTATATATTATTATATATACGGTGTATTCGGAGACGGATCAATCTCCGACACCAACTCATGTTGCACCTCCACCCAAACTCTAATTTGTCATTCCACTAAAACTTGAACCTCAAGAACTTCCACCACTAGCTTCATCACCAAATGACCCTTATGCGTCAACTATGGAAAACTTGCCACCGGGCCCTTCCAATCCATCTCAACCACCATGTGTCACACGACCACCACCCGGGTTTCTACATCCACCACCGAGATTTGAGCAACTACCACCAACTCAACCATTGTTTGTTAACATTAACAACAATACACCTCACCTCCACAACAATGCACCTTCACTTGAAAATGTTCAACATCCACCACCAAATCTTGGAAATCAAGCTTTTCCCAACCCTCTAAACATCTTGGATTTTGTTCATCCAAATGACATGCCTCACCTCCATAACATGTTTTGTCAATGTTATAGCACCACAAGGCATAAGATCCAAATGCTCCGAAACCGTGTCAACTACATGTTTTCATACATTCGACACCACCTCAGCTCTTCATCAAACCCACCATACTTCCCGCATTAGCCGCATTGAAATTTCACCTCCCTTTGGATTATATGGGAAAATGACATTTATCCTAAGATTTAGGATCTTTAGTTGTTTTCTTTTATAGTTTTTTTTATTTTTTTGTTATTATCTTATGGGCTTTAAAGCCAAATTTTATGTTAATTTCCCTTATAATGGATTTAACGTTATTGAAGTTGTTGCGGTGATACTTGATTGCTTATTGTGACATATATATGCATGTGTTGTTGCCATATATATATTTTGCTTGTCTACTAACTTTGTTTTGTAGCACGCATCCATAGCTCGATTCCTTGGTGCCTGGTATGCGTTTAATTACACATACCTTTTTCTATTTAAAATAAGCTAAAATGAACAAAAACGTACCAAAAATACATTGTATTTGTATGTTTTTACTTATCTTGTGCATGAAACAGATATCTAAGAAAAGGATGAAAAATCAAGCAAAAACGGATAAAACCGAGCACGAAATGAAAGAGCGTGAAAAAGACAAGGTTAAATCAAAGCCAAAGTCCAATAAAATCAAAGTTAAAGTCAACCCTGCAAAATCAAAGGTCAAAACCAAACCCGAAAACCTAAACTGCCAAAAGTAGGCCCACCCGTACCCACCTAGTAGGCCGGGTCAGCCCACTATTATTAATAAACCTTTAAAACTATTAAAAGTCCAAAATCCATTTCCTAAACCCATAAAACCTTTTTATAAAACCGGCCCATATACACCTAGGCCCAACACCCTTTAACTTTCGTTAAGCCCATTCCCTTTTATACCAAACGGTTGTTAGTCCTTCGAGGACTAACGATGCAAAAACCAACCCAACCCCAAGGACCAATAATGCAGGATACAAGGACGATCTTTGCAACAATACTATATAGGTTGAGGAACCATTAGTGCCAACTCTCCTAACTTATACCAAGTTAAAACAAACACTGTATATCTTCAACCTTTCCCGCCAAACCCTGTCACTCTCAACCCCCCTGCAACCTCGACCACTGTTCACAATACTCCAAAAACATCACCCTTTCAAACCCCACCCCCCACAAACTCCCAAGGCCATGTTGGCAATCTCAAATGCCCCCATTCGACAAAGGATAAAGCCAAAAGATGAACGGTTGAGATTAATCTACTTGGGCAGCACTCATAATTAAGGGTTAGGATTGAGTTTGGTTTCTCCTCTCACAAGAAAAGCACAACAAACACAAGACAAAGAAGCTTGGACAACATATAAAAAGAAAGAAGACAGGAACGAAGAGGGGGAATAGTTTAGTTTTTAATTTTATTTTTAAATGTTTTTTGTCATTTAATTACTGTAATTTACTTTTCAAAAAGCCTTGTAATCTTTCCTTTTAAAATTAATGAAAGTTTTAGTTTTTAGTTTATGCACCCCTGTCTCTTTTAAATCTTTATGCAATTAAGCTTATTTTGTTTACAATACACTTCTATAAGCTTCTTAAGTTTATAAAATCTGTTTGTAACTTATTTAAAGTTTTGCAAAAGTTTTTGAAAGTCATTGTTTCATATACTCAAAAATTTCAGATTTAAGCTTTTTGGAAGATAAGCTTGAAATGGAAGAGCTTATGGGGTTTTTAGTTTGCTTATTGAATAAGCTGGGTAGGTAGAGCTTAATAGGTCTATGTTTACTCCTGTTTTGAGCAAGGAGTCAAGGTTCTTTACTTTCTCTCTTTTTGAGCTCATTTTGTACCATTGCTTAATTCAGCTTATTCTGCCTATTTGCCCTTATTTCCTGCTTTTATTTCCTTATTTATATTGTCTTTTGTTATTTGAAGTTACTGCATTATTCTTGTTTACTTGTTTCATTGTTTTCATAGAATCTGTTTTTTATAAGCTCATCACTGTTTGATTCTTATCCTGCTTATAATTGCTTGTTTTTGTGTTTTTATATGCCCATTAGGTTCTTATTGAGCTATTTAAGATCTGGTATTAAGGGTTTGTTTATTAAAAATCAGTTTATCAAGCTTAAATTTGCATAATCAGTATTTAAAAGGGTGTTTGGCATAAGCCTAAAATGGGTCAAAACAGTTTAAAAAAACATATGGGTCATTTGGGAAACTTGTCATGCCTTTTTAGTTGTCTCTAAGTTGTTTTTCAAAAGTTTTAAGGATTGAAAGTTTGTTTTCAAGTCTTGTCCAAGTTTCCTTTAAAAAACTGTTAAATCAAAAACTGTTTTATTAAGCTATTTGGATTAAGACCTTTTTGCCAGCTTGTAAGTTTTGATTTGTGTTGTTCTTAGTGCTATAATGCAGTAAAAAGCATTTGGTCACATACACTTTGGTCTTGTGGTTTTAACATCCAAACCTGTCATAGCCTTTTAGTTTTCTTTTTAAAATTTTCAAAGTCCTTTTTCAATTTCATTTTTAGCTTATTTAAAATAGTTTTTAGACCCTGAATTTTTGAGCATAAGCTCTATGGTAGTCCAGCTTAATCTGTTTATAGGTCTCATGGTCTTAAGAATCTGTTTGTCCCCTTATTTTTAAGCTCAAAGATCCCCCTTTATGCTGTTTGGCTTAGTAAGTTTTGCCCTATTTGCTTATCTGCTTTTTCTGCTTATTTTTCTTGGCTTATTTTTCTTCATTCTGCTTATTTAGGTAGTAGCTTATGTTCTCTAGCTTATTTTCCATTTTTAATTGCTTATTATGTTTTAAAATGCCAATCAGCTTAGCTATTTAGCTCCTTTTTATTTTCTGCTTATTTAGCTTGTATTTCTTGCTTATTTTATTTGCATTAGCTTATTAGGTATAGGTGGTCATCTTTTTTAGCTTAGTTAGTTAATTGTTTGCTTATTGAGCTTAAAAGCTAGCAACAGTTAAGCCTCTCTTAGGACTTAGTGCTAAAAGTGAATCTGGCAGTTTCTTTGTGCTTATTCTAGCTTATTTTCAGTTCTAATTGCTAGTTAATTTCTTGTTTACTCTGCTTATAAGGACTAGGTCTTTAGTTGTTTAAGCCCATTTTTCTTATTCTTATTTGCTTATCATGTTTAAAAAGCCAAAAAAGATTAAGCCTAGTCCTTAGTATTGAAAAAAGCAAACTGTCACCATTTTTCCAGCTTATTTCAGACTTATTTTTAAGTTTTGTAAAAACTTCTTTTTTTTAAAAGTTGCTTAAATTAGCTTATTTTATAGTTTTCCAAAAAGAAAAATGAAAAAAAATGTTTTTAAAAAGAAAGAGCCACAAGATTTTCGATACCTGGTGACCTCCCCTGTATACTCCCACACGTCCATCATACACTCACTCACAACCATTGGGCTTCAATAGTCTTCTGCTATTGTTGAACATTCTTTCCTTTATACATTTTCTAGCCTATAAGCCATAAAGTATTTTAGCTTTTCCCTAGCTTATTCAATAAGCTGGCAAACCATTTGTATTTTTCATGGATTACTAATAACTTTAGCTTACTTTCTGTTAAGTTTTCTGATTTTTATAAGAACCGTTTAGTATTCTTTTATAATTTATTTAGATTTAAAAACAGTAATTATATCATAATAAATAAAGTATAAGTCAAAAAAATTATAATTTTTCTTTTTCAAAAATTTTCTTTTTATCATGTAGACTAGGAAAACTAAATTTGACTCGTAGGTTTAATTTTTTAGAAATTGATTTTTAAAGAACCGAGATCGAATCCCCTTTAGTTTTCTTTGGCGTTTTTAACTTTTAAACACCTCGTTTTTTGGTCGACTTTTTTTATTCTTTCTTTTTAGTCATTTAGGATTAATTAAAAGTAAAAAATTCACTTTAGGATTAAATTTTGATAATTTAGGTTTTTAAGTCGCGTTTTTTTTACGTTTCCGTTCTCGTTTTAAGTTTAAATCTTTTCTAGCTTTCGTTTTTAGGTTTCCTTTACTTGTTTTTGCTTTTTTTTTATAGAAATAGATAATCAAATCTATCTTGTCATTCAAGCATGTTCAACTCGACTCGATTTGTCCATTCACTGCCTCGTCGAAGAACGACTCGTCGGTGTTAAACTTTGTGGTTAAACGAAGTGAGAAAACCGATACTTCCGGTTCTACTTTACTACTGAATTATTAGATATCTATCCTATGTTGTTATTATTTAGATATTTATTTATGATTTATTATATATATAGTAAATGGGTTATTAATCAGTGCCCAAGCATGGGGGAGCTTACACCAAGGAGAACTTTGCTAATATAGTCTTATTTTTTTCTTTGCATTACGTCACCAAGTCATTAGCGATACGTCAAAAACAAGGACTTGCAGATCGCCTATACAAACACTTTTGCTTCGACAAAAAGGGGGTAGAAGATATATATAGCTCATCACCTAAATACTTATTTAGTAAATTTTAAATACACATGTGTTGATTTTGTCATCATCAAAAAAGGGAGATTGTTGATACAAATTTTTCAGCGTAAAAACGATATTTTTATATTTAATGATTTCGTATTTTGCTAATATACAGATATAATGCATACTACCTAAAAGCTATACGTATAACCAGTTATTTAGATCGAAAGTTTACTGCGATGACAAATCACTGAAGGTATGAAATATGACATTATTAAACATAGTTAATGATCAAAGAAAAATACTATCATTTTCATAAACCTTTTCTAATCAAATGATTTAAATAAACACATGATTAATTATAAGCTAGTTATGTTAATCATGTAAGAATAAATAGGATTAACCATAAGTGGAAACAATCTTTCTAAATCTCTCCAAATCTTCCCAAATCTAGAAAATCTTTCCTTATTAGTGATAAGAAATATTTTACTTCTAGAAGAATCTAATAAACTAGATTTATAAGTACAAAACAATATTTTTTTAATATTTGGGGTTAATCATAAAAAGACAAAATCTATCCCAGCTGCACCCAACGGATCCAGCAAAACCAAAGGACGGATCCAGGCTATGGTGTGGATCCATGCGATAGCTGGTTGGGACAGATTTTGAATTTCAAATGTTGCCTATAAATAGCAACCTTAAGTATTCATTTTAGACAACTCTTCACAAATATTTTTCTCTTTAGCTTATATCATTTTCATATTCTTTGATTATTATACTTGTTTCATAATCCATTACACGTGATCAACTCATTCCACTCTTTAGTGAAGAATACTAACGAAGACGTGAAGCTTCAAGTGTTATTAGTTTAGTTTTGTCATCACGGCTGTGATAATCATTTCTCTTGTGTTGAGTGTTGTGTGTATCATATGTGTATGACAGGTTAGTATTTAGGCCACAAAATACATAGTGTGTTAGATTGGTTCTATCTCGAAGTAGAACTCGGTATTTAGCTTAGTACCTGAAAAAGTGTAAGCGACGTGTATGGTTTTCTCCGCCTAAAGGGAGCTTGTTGACATAATGAAGAAAACTCTCAAGTTGGGTACTTGAGAAGTAGAGTAGGCCGAAGAGGAGCTTCATAGCCGAACCACTATAAATCATTGTGTCATCGGTTTGATCTTTCCTATCCTTTCTTGTTTATACTTCGTAGATTACTCATTTACTTATTGCATTGCTATCATATACACTTGTGTATATCTCTTGAATTCACATAAGTCGACAATTTAAGTTTTATGGCCTTTATGGCCAAAACACATATTGGTACCCTGAATTTGGCAAAGTGGATCATCTAGTACCCTGAACTTTTAAGGGTGCAGAATGATATCCTGAACTTGACAAAATAGAATTTCTACTACGCTATACTAATAAACTCAACAATTAACTATTTTTTCTTAAATTTTAATTATTTTTTTCTTTTAAAAATTAATATAGCATTTTAGTTGATTATTTAGAATAATAAGAATGTATATGTAACATTGATTTCTAAAATATTTTTAGCGCGCTACTTCTAATATATCGTCGTATAATATAAATAAATGTTTTTTCAAATAATTTTTAGATCAACTTGTAACTAACTATATAGGAATTTTGTAATTTTCAATTTAAATATGCATATAAAGAATTAAATATCAAATTGTATTGTTTCAGAATAATTTGAAACGACACCTTCAGAATATAATACGGAAATTTATGTATGGAACAAATATCTTTATAGAAGTGATTACCGCACTACTTTTGATACAATAGATATTTGTATTATAACTTACGTTCGTTTAAATAATTTTCAAGACAAAAAAAATTTGACTAATTTAATTTTTTCATTCATATGCATATATAAATTAAAAATTACAAAACTCCTATATAGTTAGTTATAAGTTGATCTAAAAATTATTTGAAACAAACATTTAATAATATAATAGGAAAATATATTAAAAGTAGCGCGCTAGAAATATTTTACAAATCAAGGCTACATATACATTCTTTTTATTCTAAATAAATAACTAAAATACTATATTAATTTTAAAAAGATAAAAAATAATTAAATTTTAGGAAAAATATATTTTCCAAGCTAAAAGTTTTACTATAAACTATTTATTACAAAATATTATACTAAAATGATTTTTAGAAAGAAAAAACTAATTAATTGTTGAGTTTATTAGTATAGGGTAGTAGAAATTCCATTTTGTCAAGTTCAGGGTATCATTCTGCACCTTTAAAAGTTCAGGGTACTAGATGATCCACTTTGCCAAGTTCGAGGTACTAATATGTGTTTTGGCCTTTATTTAGAAAACGGTAAAAACCATTCAACCTCCCCCCCCCCCCCTCTAGTTTCCACATAACTGTTTAAATACTTGCTTAATTTTAAGTTCTTATTATGTACTCTGGAATAAGCATGACATCTTAAACACTCAAAACTATAAATAAACACTTAAGCAATCATAATCTCAAACCTCGTGGCTTGCTCCGAAAAATGATGTTGTTGCATCAAAATATGTAAATCCCCTACGCTACAAACCTCAATGAGCACACACAACAACTTATCCTCCAGAGACAAATGTTGTGTTTACGTACTAATCTGTTGCAAAAAACAGATTATTATTTAAGCAAATATACAAAATATTAACCTTTAGCTAAATCATAAATTGTTTAAAAAATAATAACAAATCATGTAAATATGTTATACATGTCATATGAGATTCAATAAATGTTTAGTCGCAAATAACTTAGCCTCGTGCAGATATATTTTCCCCTCAAATGCAAGTATGGAGCTTTATGTAATCCTTTGCAATCTTTTTATAGATATCTAATGAAACCACATACAAAGCTAAAAATCTGTTTCCATCTAAAAAGAACTATTTCTCCTATCCTAAAAGCATATAAAAGCTGTTAAAAAGCAGCATACATAGCTGAAAATCTATTTTAAACAACCATTTCTTTGTCATCCAAGCAACATATAAATGGTTCTTTTCCCAGCATTTAAAAGCTGTGGAAATCTGCATTTATAAGCTGGAAAAATCGGCATTATTTGTGATATCCAAACATCATATATAAGCTGTTAAATAACATTAGTATTTATGCTATCAAAAGAGCATATAAAAGGTGTTAAAAACAGCATACAAAGTTGTAAAATCTGTATCGGAACATCCCTTTCTCTTCTGTCCAAACAACATATAAATAGTGTAAAAATAATCATATAAATGGTGTAAAAATCAACATTTAAAAGCTGTAAAAATCAGCATTTAAAAAGCTGTACAAATTAACATTTATAAAGTGTAAAAAGTAGCATATAAACTTGTAACTTGCAAGCTGGTGTGCCGTAATTCATAGAGAATGAGTAAGCTAGTGTGCAAAAAATTAGAAAATTTATGTAATCACGTACACCCCTTTTTGCTTTTAGTCTCATTTACATGTTGAGTTTAGGTAATAGGCATAAGCAATGAGTTCATTTCGTTTCTCACAGCAAGGCAGAAAGAATAGATAATCCTAAACACCCACTTTTTACTTGTAGGATGATGTGGATATCAAGATTAGGACCTAGAGAATTAGTTCTGTTGGATTTGTAAATTCTTGTAAGCTAATGTGCAACAAAGCGGAAAGATCAAGTAATCACATACGCCCCTTTTTTGGTTGTAGTCTGATTAGCAAATCAAGTAGGATTCTTCTACATATGTTATAGTGTCAATTATCAAAATACATAATCTAAGGCTTACTATATGGTAAGGGAAACAAAGTAAAATTTACCTAAATGAGATGCCAAGCACAATCCCATGCACTATTAAAGACTTAAATCCACCCCAAATTCAATTCAGGTTTCAAATACTCCATTATAAGATTCATTCACACCACCAAAATCAAATTGACCACTCTAGCAATCCAATTCATCTCCAATTCCTAAACCTAACCATAAAATTCACACATAGGCTAAATAAAGATGCAAAAATCATGTAAAATTTAGGAAATTAATACAAAATTTTAACACTATGAAAATTAACACATCTTCACATAAAAGTAAACTTACTGGTTGCTTTAAGATATGAGTATCTAATATTTTGAAACATTGGTGTAACAACAACGAAACATTCCGTCACAAATGCAAATAGTAAGATTGAAAATATTTGTTACAACTTTACATCAATACTTTAAACAATGTGATAGTAAGTAATGGACATACCGAGATGATTCACTCACAAGCACAAATAGAGTAACACAACCTAAATGCACCTAAAATAAATTACACAATGCATAGATGCAAAATAATATAAGGCCCCTAACAAAAATAATATAATGCCCCTAACTTGTATATGCTAGGTTTCCTGAATTGGGGACACAATATTTACCATGTCACCTGAGCCCTGTATAATGCAGATAGCAAAGGGATTCACCTAAATATTAGGATACATACATCACAAAGTCTAATGTATTTGATGTTTTCCTGTTAGTTTGCATAAAAACTAAATCTCTAAAATTGAAATCAAAATAAGAATCCATGTATTTGATGGTTTAGTACATCGTATAATATGGACATTTGTAAGAAGTAAAATCAATACCAAAGAACCTCTAGTGAAGATATGACTATTGAGTTTCCAGGGATACTTGTGTGTGGCACACTCTTACAATATCAAGAAAAGATACCCGTCAAATTCAAAATCATTCAGATAGATTTTAAAATGCACTATTCTTTAAGTAATATGTACCCAACAATGAAGGGCATTTTCTCATCACGGCTCAATTAAACTGCAAATACCACAATTGGCACATTGGAACTTCTCTTTGGAGGTTTGCAATGTAAAAGCTAGCATCATTAAAACAAAAACTAATCATAATAGTTAAATGTTGTCTGAATAGAATTATTACATGCATCATCATCATAGGATTTGAAAATTTCACAATGATATTGCACCATATTGACACCACAATAGGTGCATTGACCAATAACCTGAATACCAATGAAAACTGTCACACCCCGCTAAAGCAGAAACACAGGAATGCGACATAATGATTTACATAGCTCAAGATACAAGATCATACCATACAAGGTTTACAAAGATTTAGATTTACAATAGTTCATCAGTTTACATTTTAGATCCGAAAGGCACAAGTCTCTAGATAAACACCACATGAGTGCACGTCTTTAGTTCCCATTACTCCCGATTTACCTTGGTTGAAAAAAACACACCTGAAAATGATACTCGAAAAGGTCAACATAAAGTTGGTGAGCTCGTAGGTTTGATAACAACCCAGTTGTTGTGCCATGGTTTCAAAGGTGGACAAGTGTGTAATATGACAGCGAATACATACAATAGAATAGATACCACCATAGCAACTCCATGCTATCATAGATTCAAGATCCATAAAGATTCCCCAAAGATATAGCTACCAACATACCAACTCATACTATCAAAGATTCAAGATCCACAAAGATTTCCACTAGATATCGATACCAGCATAACGACTCCAAACTACTCTTAGATCCATAGATACATAACGAAATTAGATACCAACATAACAACTCCATAATACTCTTAGATCCATAGATACACAACAAATTTAGATACCAACATAACGGCTCCATACCATAAAAGATCCACAACAATATAGATACCAATGCACGCAAAGTTTTTAACTCTAAGTTTACACGTACCTAAAGCCTACCAGCTGGAGCTATACATAAGGCGAAAGATCCATAAGTTCATAACAAGATATGATCCACAAACAAGTTCAACTAAAACTCATGTCATTCACATAGAAGTCATAGGCACATAGCATTGTCTAAAAAGATAAAAGTTTCCTATAGTGATGAAAACAAGTTCAAAACATGTTTGAGTATCATTTTCCCCCAATGGAAAAGAGTTAAAAAGTGGGGCTACGAGAACTCACCTTAAGCAAAGGTGATAAGTAGCAGAGATCTAGATCAAACAAGCAAATGCAATGACGTCCGGACAAGACCTAGTCCAATTTATGTTCAATTTAGATATACATTTCAGAAGTGTTTTCAAGGTTGATGCATAGAGGTCATGTGTGCGTTGTACGATCACCCTTAGCGTTATCAATTGTGTGATGGTTGACGACTTAGTTTAAAAGATAACATGTTCTAGTTCATACCTTAGCATAATATACTTATGCTATTTGAGTAAAGATAGACAAGTAATATAAAAGACTTAGATAATAGATATTTAGAAATATACTTCGGTAAATCCATTCGGTAACCTTAGTTACCTTAGTTATTTGTATAGGTTATAAGAAATGAGACGTTTATTTATGGAAAACGACTTGAAGAAGTTTCATATTTTATAATTATAAAATATATTTTTCGTCCTTTAGTCGACTTATTAAAATAATAAATATTTTATTATTTTGATACAAAAGTAAGTTTTTGAGCAAAAATCTAAGTATATGATTTTTACAAAATTTTGACATGACCCGTTCGTTTATGCAACGTTTTCCAAGGTTTCAAACCTCAATTTCAAACACTCTTCCACAATTTTCACCACTTTTTGACAAAATGCCAAAAATCTACATCTCGCAACGTTTTTCAAAATATATTTCATCAAACGTCTAATATATATATATATATATATATAAGTATGTTTTACTTTCAAAAGTTTGTTTTAATCGAATAAAACGACTAGTTTTCGCTTATTGGGCCTTAAAGCCCAATAGTGGTCCAAAACGTATTTATTAAGTTCTAAGATCCGATTTAGGTCCAATAACATATTTACTAGTAAATATAAGTTCGAGAAATAAACCACAACGTAAGTCAAGACTCACAGACCAAGACCAAGCCTCGGTTTGGCTTGCCTTATTGGGTCGTGGCCCATTAACCCCAAAATAAGCTATCCGGGGCTTATTTTCAAACCGTTAAGCTACCCTAGGCCTTAAATAACATTACAAGCTATAACCAAGAGCCACAAAAATAATCTGAACCACAATAAGGTCCACAATAAGCCACGGCTTATTGGGCCTTATTGGGCCATGAGCACCATAAGCTCCAAACAAGTATAATAAGCTTTCTAATAAGCTAATAAGCTATGTAGTTTCTTAGATATCATAATAGGCTATCAAAATAAGCTCGAAAAAATAAGATACCATAGGTAAATAACCAAAACCATTTTCCTTATAACGTATTTTCCAACCAAAACTCATAACTATAAAATAAGCCGAATGTTGCTTATTTTTAAGCTAGACTATAAATAAGCTACTTAGCATATAACTGTTTTTCAACCATCACAACTACGACATAAAAAATGATAAATCCTTTGTTCCCTTTTTCTTTCTTGTTCGACCCAAACGCGCCCTTATTTAGTGTTTCATAGCTTTTCGTCTTTGATTTTTAGAAAATGCACCGTACAACTAATATCTATGCATCATAAGAACACTAAAAGTACAAGAATATTTAAGGAAAAGAAAACTTACAAAATAGGTTTTAAAAGTGAGATATTCATGAAACCGACAACCCAAACGTTGTTTTTATGAACCCACGCCTATTGGAATCAACCCGAATGACTTAGACCTTTATGTACTTGATCAAAACTTGAAAAATGGATGTGTTTGGTGTGTGTTTATTGTTCAAACAACTAAGGAGAAAGAGGATGTGATTTTTATTTGTTTTTGAAAGGTTGTGGTGATGTGTGTGTGTTTTGGAAGGGTATAAGACAAGATATAGTACTAAGGTTGGACAAAACCCCTAAAATGAAGCCTTGGTGTCCCCTTGGTGGTCCAAATTCATTCAAGGCATCTAGGGGAATCCTAGGTACCTTTCGACCCTTTTCGGGTTACTTAACGATCATAATCCGTGGTTTAAAATGCGACTCAAAAGTTCCTAGTATTTTTAATGAACTCAAAAATACTTTTACATGAACTTAGAATATTCACACGACACCTTTTATAGTTACACTTCCTTAGATTTGATTTGAACATCAATGGACGTATTGGGACTCGTTATAGATATTTCAAGCTATTTACGAGACAGCCCTCCCAAAACATGATCAAAATAGATAAAATCCTCTAAAAAGGATTAACACAAGCATCATAAAGATAAGATAACCAAGATAAACATTGATTCATCACCGTCAACATGGTAACTTGTTCTAACGGAAATGACAAAAGTCAAAAAGTCAAAAGACTAAATTAGAGCATATTGATTCTAGAAAAGTGCAAGGGTTATATTCTACCGCCCTTAAAAAGAATTTCGTGCTGAAATTCAACTAGTGCTAGAGCTAAAAAGATGCAGGTATTTAAGTTTCATTTGATCCTTACGTTCCCACATGAACTCAGGTCCTCGTTTCGAATTCCATCGAACCTTGGCGATGGCAATTCTACTATGCTTAAGTTTCTTGAACTCTCTCTAAGATTTCCACCGATTCTACCACAAAGTTCAAATTAGTATCAACTTGGGTCTCATCTAGAGGTATCTGTAGTGTTAGGTCAGCCAAACACTCCTTACGATTCGACACGTGGAACGTGTCATTAACACTATTAAGCTCTTCAGGTAGTCTAAGTCTATAGGCTATTGGACCGGTTCTCTCAATGATCTCAAATGGTCTAACAAATCTAGGTGCTAGTATCCCTTTCTTCGCAAAGCGTACCACACCTTTCCAAGGCAACACTTTGAGCAAGACACACTATGTAGGTCCTTATAAACATGATCTGAATAAGCCTTGAACGACTGATAGTCCTTTGAATAAATCCAAAGATACTATGAGAGACAATAACTGTAAATATAAATATTGACGTGGAATATCAAT
>BQNB010080953.1:0-29772 GCA_026074375.1 Tanacetum coccineum
GCTTTTAGACTATTCTTACTATATATTTGATATTTTATTATATTATATATATTTTAAGGTGTAGTCAGAGCGGATCAAGCTCGAAAATAATAAAAAGGATAACAAGGAAAGTGTAGTTTCAGGATCGTGGTTATTTTTATATAATAAATATTATGACTTATGGCTTATTTTATGTTTGGCTTATTAATAAGCTTTTAGAAAGCTTATTGGACTTGTAATAGTGTTTGGCCTAAAAAAGAAAAAAAAGGGAACGTTTGTTAGCTTATTTACATTCGGCTTATATATATTAGCTTATTTCGTAGCTTATTATGATATGGAATAAGGTGTTGAGTTTATTTGGCTTAATAAATAAGCACAAGTATGCTTAATGGACTTAATGGGCTCGTCCCACCCTCAAGGCCTAACCCGTAGGCTTAACTAATAAGCCATATGGTTGGCCTAACTCTCTTGGCTTATTGAAAGCTTATTGATAGCTTATTGATGAACCAAGAGCTTATTCGATGCTTATTTAGCTTATCGGGCTTATCTAATGGGCCCAAGATGGTTAAATAAGGCTTCGGCCCAACAAGAAGCCCAAACCATGGCTATAAGGCCCACAATTAGCTTTTTGGGTTTTGTCTTGGCTTATTATAAGCTGATTATACGCTTATTAATAGCTTGTTGACACGTCGATTGCTTAATTATGTATTGGTTTGCTTATCGGACTAAATGGATAAGTTTAAACCATCTTGGTTAACATATAGGGCCACAGCCCAATAATGAGCCTAAAATTATGGCTTAAAGCCCACGGTGGAGCTTATTAAATTAGCTTATCCATTGATTATTTGATAAGCTACGTGCTTAATTGTTTAATCGTGAACGTATTTGGAACTTATTGCATCTCGGATTATGCGTTTAGGCTTATTGGGCCTAAAAGCCCAATAAGAATTTCAAGGACTTTTTCGGATTAACTAATAATGGGATTTAATAGTATAGAGTTTGTAAATTGCAAAAGGTGAATTGAAAGTAGTATTTAATAAAGTCTACGACTTTGGGAAAATGTGTAAACACGAATGGGTCATGCCAAAATTTATGTTAAAGTATTTTAATTAGTTATACGGGGATGGGTAGAAAGCCGAACAATATGTATATACTTTACTCAAATATTTATATATAGTATTATATACTAAATATTACTATATACTTTATTAGTAAAACATTACAACCACAATACGATCACAAACGTTTTATTTAAAAAGACAATTAAACGGAAGTATTTTAGTAAACACTTATGCATTATTCGTATTTTTCTATTATTCCGATTCTAAACCGAAACCTATAATACTTAGGTCGTGTTCGTGTACTGTCGTTCGTTACCGTGTGATTATTCTTCTAGTTTCTCACTACTTCACTAAACTAACTCAAGGTGAGTTCATAGCCCCACTTTTACTCGTTTTTGAATAAATGTTTTACAAATTGAGGTGAGAAACATTGCTTGTTTTGAAAACCAGACACAAGTACATTACATGATATTTTCCCTTGTTAGCGTGTTGCCTAAGTAGCTTAGACCACTATTCGCTCATACTATCATGAACCGTTAATTACCTTTAACCGACTGCTGGTTAAGTAAGCGCGAGTGAGTAAATAGATCTATTGGGACTAATAATCCCCATCCGGATTTGGTAATTCTTACTGGTCGGGTACGTCTGATGTACAGGCCAATAGATGTATTTCATGTCGAACTAGTTTTGGGTGGTCTTGGTCAGACACCTACCAGGGCAAATTTTATAAGGCAATACACATGCATCCTATCACCATTAGCTACGGGGTCATGAGCTTAGCGCAACGTAAATATTATTTTTATGTGAATTTGTATCTGTTATAACTATCGCATGCATTTCAATCTTGTGGTCCACTATACTTTCACTTAAATTTAAACCTATAAATTTCACTCAACAATTTTGTTGACGTTTTAAGCATGTTTTTCTTAGGTGCTTAGCTGGATTTGTCATGACGTATCTCTTGAAGTCTTTGTGCTATGTGTCGTCAACCAAATTTCAAGACTATTATATTATTGCTCGTTGGCTTTTATTCAAAACTTAAATACTGCTTCTGCTATCTTTATTTAATGCTTCCGCTATGTTGTCAACATTGAAATGGTTTGTAAAACTTTATTATCTTTAACTTATGCAAAGAGTAATGAATTTTTCTAAAACGTACCCTTAGAGGTCATTTTCTATGCTTGTTTGGGCATATTTGTGACATATTGGTATTAAGAAGCCAGTTATAGAGACCAGGTAGATTTGTTAGGGTTCTGGTGGTCAATAATAGTATTGTGATCCTTGCGTGCTTTTAATGTGTGCCTTATATGTGCTTTTTCTATGGCGTATACATGAGTATCATTTTGCCTTGAGCCTGCTATGATATGGGTTTACATCTGCTCTGTGTTTATCGTTCCCTGCGGTTATGTTGCTTTGCGTTTATTTTTGCCCTTGAAATCTATTTTACTATGAGCCTATGTTTGTCTTGCGTTTATCTTTTCTTTGCGGTTACATTTTCCTTACGTATATTTCCCTACCTGTTTGTATAGAAGTTGTCTATATAAATACTAAACTTTTCCTAATACATTGTGAGTGACACAATGGTCTCGTTTATTCTAATACATCATGAGTAATACGATGGTCTTTAAAACTTTTCACGACTTTACATTATATCGTTTTGCATAACTTTGAAACTCGTTACAGTCTTTCGACCCCGTTGATTATCCTACTATTCGACTTTGAAGACGACTTTGAGCACCCACCCTAAACTGTTGAAACACCTACGTCATCTCGTTACGCCTTAAATTTTTCTTGCTTATTGTAACTTCTAGGAACATGCTGATTAATTCACACACAACTTTAACCCATCACCTCATAACATTCCATTTTTGGAAACACGAGCTTTGAAATTCGACTTATTTTATCTCCTTTACTCTGTTCGGGTTTGAAGAAAATACCAACAACAAGACAAGGAATGAGTTCCACGAATATCGAGTGCGTTATAACCCAACGAATTGCTAATGCTATTAAAGTTATTGCTGTCTATGAGGCAAGAATCCACATGGCTTACGACTAAATGGATCAGGTCTTACATTAGGAAACCGAGGTGGTAAGGAATGCCAACAACAAAATGAATGACAAAAGGCCGTGAGAGCTTACATTGCTAGACCAAATAACAAAATTTGATATGTAGGAAAGTTACCCTTCTACAACAAACATAAGTTGCACCACACTGGGCCATGCACTATGAAGTGTAACAAATACGAGAGAGTTGGCCATGACTAGAGATTGTAGGAGACCCGTTGCAATAACGACTTAGAGACCGCAGTGGCAAATTAGAAAACTGAGGTACCTATTATGAGTATGGAAAAATCAGGACATGACAAGAGTGATTGTCCAAATCTGAACCGTGCGAACCGTATTTGGGAAGTAAAAGCTCGCAGGAACTCTAACGCCGTAAAAGATAATGCTAATGCTTAAGGATAGATTTCTCCTGCCTTGCCTAGTGAAACCTAAATAAACTTGGACCGTAACCCCTAAGAGTTGCACTAGTACTTCCTTGTGAATTTCGTGTATCGAGTGGATGATTCTAAACCCCTGTTCATTTTGTGTCATGACGATTTCGTCAGTTACACTTCAATTCTCTAATAATTTATGTAAGGTACTCCTAAAATCTATTACCGTCTTATAACCCATTTCACTATTATTTTATAAACTGTTATACTAGTATAAACTATTTGGATGTTATCGTATAAACTATACTAGCATCGTCTTATAAACAGAGTCACTATCATTTATAAACTATTCCTTCTGTCAGTCTACGAACCATTTTGCTAAACAGCTTTTAATACATTTTACTATCGCCTATAAACCATTTCACTATTTATTAACAAACTATTCTGATATCATCCTATAAACTATTTCATTATTGTCCTATAAACCATTTTGTCATTATGTTATAAATTGTTCTACTATCATCTCATAAATTATTTTTGCAATCATTTTTACAAACTAAATCGTTTTTCATCTTTTAACCTATTTCATCGTCATTTATAAACTCTTTTTCCATAACTTTATAAACCGTTTTGCTAACACCTTATAAACTAGTTTGATATCGTCCTACAAACTGTTTTGTCAACATCTTATAATTATCCTACTATTACCTTATAACTTATCTAGCTATCATTTAATGAACTAATTCATTTCCATCTTATAACACATTTTACAGTTATTTATAAACTCTTTTATAGCCTTATTGTAAACTACTTTACAGTCATCTTACAAACCATTTCGTTGTCACCTCGTGAACTATTTTGTGGTCATTTATAAATTATTTCGATGTCAATTTATAAACTATTTTGTCGTCATGTCAGCTCGTAAACTATTTGTTACCGTATTATAAACCCCTTACTATTACATTATAACCCGTCATGTAGTTTCCTCATAAACTATTTTGCTATCACCTTATAAAATATTTTCTGCTATTTTACAAAATATCTTGTGTCGTGATATAAACTACCTTGTTTTCATTGTTACAAACTATTTTGCCATCTTATAAACCTTATTGTGTATACCATGTAACTTAAAGAAACATAACACTAGTTTTGACGAAATGAACATTTCATCGTTAGTCCTTAATTATACATAGTTTGATCACCTATGTATGATTCAGGAAGGACTATGCTATGCTGGGAGTAGTCATCTTAAAAAATTTGACAATTCATCCTTACCTTCCATTTCTATTTTCCTCTCTTTTCTCTATACTTTCAACGAGATTTTATTGTATTCATGTTTGACTGATATTTTGGACTGCGTATTCATAAGTCGTGTTGGTCATATGTACTCGTGTTGTAAGCGCCAAAACTAAGAGAAATCCCAAACCTATCATATAGAAACACCATAACCCTTAGTTCGATAAGAACCGAATCAGGCACCCCTGTAGTGCACGATAAGTATGGATTGTAAGATGTTAGAACGTAATGAGCTTATTTTGTTTTCTAATTGGATTATAACCAAGAGAACTATGAGATTTCCATCATTGACTTACATTTTATTAGTTATGAATCATTAATTATAAGGTTCTCGTACCGACAAAACTTTTAATGGGCCTAAAGTTAAAGCAAATGATGAAATTATTGCAAGTACATGGAACCCAGTTGATAGAAGCCTCACCTCCGCTAAGATTAGCCCTTTAAGTGGCATCGTCCCATCCACCATGGACACTGAGTACTTTGTTGAGTTAGCCGACGGTAAGGATCATAGGGAATATGATACCACATTTTGAAATTGTACACTGAATTTTTCTGATTATCTATCAACATAGACTTGATACCCATAGAACTTAGTAGTTTCAACGTTATCATTGGTATGAATTGGTTGACAAGGTACCACGCCTTGATCATTTATGATGAAAGATTTTTCGTATATCCTTAGGTGATGAAACTTTAATGGTTTAAAGCAATAGGAGTGATGGGTATGCATCGATAGTTGCTAGTGAGTAAAGAGCTGAGTTATGTGGTAGGATTGGTACGTTAGAGCAGGATAACATAAGACTCAGAGGCATGTTAGGTGTTGAGAGGCAGAGAGTTGACCATCTCTGACAATATTAGTGTCGTATGGCCCCAAAATAGGGATTTATAAGACCTAGTTCCTCACCCTAGGGAGCTTCAATATTGTTCGTCAAAGAGAAGGATGGATCCTTTAGGATATGTATCGACTACCAAAAATTGAGCAAGCTAACCGTGAAGAACTGTTACCCGTTACCTAGGACTGATGACCTCTTTCGATCAACTACAAGAATCTAACGTTTACTTGAAAATCGAACCAAAGGGACTAGTAACCACCACTGATAGTTCGAGAAAAGTGATAGTTCTAGAGACCGAATTAGGACCGTTTATGGACATTTGTCAAGTTGTAGGTCATGCCACTTGTTTGACCAACCCCACCAAACCAGAGGTATTCATGGATCTCATAAATCGGGTGTGCAAACCGTACTTGGATAAGTTCGTAATAGTATTCATCGATGACATCTTTATCTACTCGAAGAACACGAGGAACACCTTAGGCTTATCTCGAAATTTCTTAAGAATAACGAATTGTACGCCAAATTATCTAAGTGTGAATTCTGGCTCCCAAAAGTGTAATTTCTCGGCTACATTGTTGATAGTCAAGGCATTTACAGAGATTCTGCCAAGATTTAGTAAATAAAGGATTAGGTAACGCCTACGACTCCAACGAAGATACACCAATTCTTAGGTCTTGTCAATTACTACTGACGATTTATCAAAGGTTTCTCTAGGATAGAGAAGCCTCTAAACCAAACTAACTCAGAAAAATGAGATATATGAATGGGAAGAGAAAGAAGAGGAAGCCTTTCAACTGTTAATGTAGAAACCTTGTAGTGCATCGATTTTAGCATTTACTGACGGAGCAAAAAACTTCATGGTTTGTTATAACGCCTCGCATAATGGATTAGGTACTATAATGATGCAGAAAGAGAATGTGATAGCTTACGACTCTCGATAATTAAAAGTTCATGAGAAGGACTACCCGACACAAAACAAAAAGCGACCAGAATTAAGGAGAAATAGTGTTTATGTTCAAATATTTTAGGTAACACTCTGGCCTTGTATGGCATAAATCATACCCTGATTACAAACCATAAAAGCTTACAGTACATTCTAGATCAAATGGAATTGAACGCGAGACCACGTAGATTGTTAAAAATTGCCCAGTGATTACGATTGTAAGATTCGATATCACCTAGTAAAAGCAAACGTTGCAATAGATGTTGTAAGCAGAAAGGAACGAGCTAAGCCTCTTAGGTGGAGCCCTTAGTTATTGAACCCATTAATTCAAACCTACCGCCACAAATTCATGAGGCACAAGTAGAAGATCTTAAGAAAGAGAACGTTAAGAATGAGAACCTTCATGGTACGGACTAGGATTTTGAGACTCGTCTCGATAGAACTCTCTGCATTAGGAGCAAGAATTGGTTATTACACTATAGAGACTTAAGAAAAATTGATCATGCATGGGTAACACAAAATCTAACTATTTCATCCACACTGGATCGAATAAGATATATCATAATCTTAAGTAGTTGTACCGATGGCCCGACATGGAAGCAGGCATCGCCACCTGTATCAGCAAGTGCTTGACGTGTTTAAGGATGAGGGACGATTATCAAAAGCCATCTGGTTTATTGGTAGAACCAGAAATACCCTATTGGAAATGGGAAAATATAGCCATTGCCATTTTACCACAAGATGTTACTACACGATTTGGGTAATCAGGATCATCAAAAGAATTATGCTGACATGAGACGCAAACCCTTAGGATTTCAAGTTGGAGGTATCTCTGTGGAAATAAGTGATACGTTTTGACAAATAGGGAAAGCTGAACCCTAGATATATTGAACCTTTTAAGATTTTAGCTAAAGTAGGAACCATTGGTTATATACTTGAACCCCCAGATCAACTAAGCAGATTCTATAGCACCTTTCATGTGCCAAACCTGAAGGAGTGTTTGTCTAACGAAACACTCGTCATTCACCTAGGAACGCGAAGATCAATTTATAAGGAAACACCCCCAACCTATTTTCAAATTCTGTAACGACACTAAATGTTACGTCTTAAGCTTTGAGGACAAATCTCTTTTAATAGGGAAATGATGTCACACCTTGTAAATCTCAGGTCATTATTTCAAACTTTTCTGATCATTACTTTTGACTTTTATACGTTACGTTTAAATCTGGCAATTTTTCAAGAAGTAATCCCGCGTAAATCTAAAAACATCATCGAAGGCATTCCGGCTTCGGATTTTTGATTAGTTTAGATATTATATGCATTATTTTATTTTTTCTAAGTGTTTTGTAGTTTACGTTCACTCCCGATATTTATTTTTTAACATGTTTAGCGTATTATTCATGTTTTCTGCGTTTTAAATCCAAACAACCCCAAAAAACCCGTAATATTTTCGTATAAACCCTAGTTATCCTATATCTCGGTATAGAAGTCAAAATTTTCGTGGTCTCCCTCCCCTCTACTCAAATCACATGCACAAACATACTCTTAATTAAATGAAGTGGAATCTTTCTACTTTATTTTGAATTTCAAGCCTCACATGCAAAGATGGTGATGTTTTGGAAGCATGCTCCATGTATAGGACATGGGGTTGTCGTCTAGCTCGACCTTGGACCACAACTCCACTACTACTACAATGTGAAATTTTGATTTAATTAAGTGGCTAGTGAATAAGCTTGAACCCCTCTTTGACTCCTTGTGTTCGAACCCACCACCACACACACTCTTGGTGTGTGTTGGTCACTTAGCCTTTTTAAGTTCTATCTATTGATAAGTCTTGGCTCACAAAATATCCTAAACCCTAGTTTGTCCCTATATAAGGCTTGTTATATCTCACCTAGGTTATTCACTCATTTCTTACAAGCCACCAGACACATCATCTTCTTTTCACTCTTCTCTTGCACGACACCACCACACACAACCCCTACACTTTCCATATTTTTGATTTCTATCAAGATTCATTCATTACAAGATCATTTCTAATCATATCAAAGGGTGTTCCAAGGGTTTGATCATTGTTTTCAAGGTTTTCTAAATATTCCATGAGTTAGGGTTTTGATATTTCAAGAGGGTTTCGCAAGATTATTTAGGGTTTATAGATCTAAAGATTTTGGTTTAGTTCTTGTGTGTTTTTTGACTCATCTTCTTCTTATAAGTGTTGTATTCTATCTCTTGTGATTTCTTTATGGTTCTTATGCAAGGTTAAGGCTTATGTGTTTGTGGTTTTTGAAAATAAACAAGTTAAAACATAATCTAGTATTGTTTTATGGTTTTTTGATTTACAAAAGGTTTTGGTTGTGAGTATGAGTGATTTGTGTGTTGCAACAAAAGTAATGATGGGATTAGGTTAGAATAAGCACTATTGTGAAGTTTGGGTTGATTTATGGTAGCGTTTGCGAATTTTATGGTTGCTGATCAGATTTTGTTTTGAGGTTTTAGGAGACTTAAAAATGTTTTCATTAGTCGAGAAGGTAGTTTTTGGAAAGCTTGTTTCAAATAGATAGGTTTTCATATATCGAACACTAAAAATAAATTTAAAACGGGCAAGTTATGGCGAAATGAATTTTAGAACACTTTTTGGAAAAATAATAAATGAAGTTGCTATTTGGAATAGTAAATTAGGTTTTCAGACACATTTAAACATTTATGAGGTTTTAAAACATTGGCGAAACATATAGAAACATTAGTGTATTTGCTTGGAAACAATCAAAACGTCATAAAGAGTTATGGATATGGCCGAATGTTAAAAAACGTAGGACTTCTATGAAAGGTAACTTTTGAGATAAGTCGTCAAGGAGGATGTAAAAGTTAGGCATTTAGGTATTGATAAAGCATTTTCAGAAATATGGATTTATCAATTTATAGTGGATGGTATTAACGTCTTGAAACTTAGAACTTTCCTAAAATAGAAAGTTTCCTAAAATAGTAACTTTTGAGTAAACGTCAAGACTTAATGTAAACTTGTACTTTCACTCAATCATGTTTTCTGAAACAAACTAAGACACAAACACATATGGTTGCCAACTTGTTGATAAGCGTTTCGCTCTTGGTTTCGTATATCATATCTTAGTCTTAAGACGCGTCATATCTTTAGGTGACAGCGAGGATTGTGTATCATCTTTCTCTTACGTGATTATCATTTGCTCATCGCTCTAAGGTGAGTTCATAGCCCCGTGTTTTATGATTTCAACTTTACTATATTGGGGTGAGAAACATTGCTTGTTTTTAAAATTTGAACCCAAGTGTTTTCAGTTATCATTTCCTGTTTACGTGTTACTTAAGTAGCGATTAGACCACTATCATGCTCGAACCATCATGAACCGTTAATTACTTATGATCGACCAATTGGTTAACTAAGCGAGTGTTATAAATAGATTTATTGGGACTACTTATCCCTATCTGAACGGGTTCTACTTCGCTAAGAACGAACATATATATACCATGTCCGAAGGTGGTGTCTTTTGTCGGACACCTGTAGGGCAGAATCATTGTCTAGCATATTGCGTGCATCACTAAATTTAGCATCGGTGTCATGAGCTTAGCGCAACATAAATGCTTTTAATGTGATATTGTATCTATTATAAAAGATCACATCACTTTAAAAATCTATGGTCCAACCTTACATCAATTCAAACCTATGAATTCATCAACTTTATATTGACCTTTTTAAGCATGTTTTTCTCAGGTGCTTAGCTTTGGATTTATCTGATGTGCTATGTGGAGTCTACGTGCAATATGATATCATCTCTTAATACTTTTCTTATCATTCATACTCGTTGTCTTTTGGAAACTAAATTTTGCTTCCATAACGTTTAATTTCTTTAGAATCTTGTAAAACTTATTCACTTTTAATAAATGTTACGAGTTATGATTTTCAAAACGTCCATTAGTGGTCGTTCTCTTGTGCTTTATGTGATGTATATTATGACATCACGCCCCCAGATACGTATTCTGTCAAAGCCCCATTTGGGGGTGTGACAGCAACCCGGTCATCAATTTAAAGGCAAGTATTTCGTCAAAAAGATAACTTGACCTCACAATGGAGATTAATTTTCTTCGGGTATGAAAAAAAAAATTACTTTATATTCATACAAAGGCTTGTGTTTACTTTGCAACACAACCCGTGCTTCCTATATATATTAAATGTACGTGTCAGTGTATTTATTTGTCAAAATAAGAGAAATCTTATTTTTAAAGGTGTTGATTTTCAACATAAAATTTAATCATCTTTGAGTTTCAATCAGAAAAACTATTTTCTAAGACAATTTGAACCATAAAATGATGATTATAGCTCTTTAAATAGAAAACGGGTCATTATATGAGGGGGAGAAAGTGTCAAATTATCTTCTTCAAAATTCATCAAGTGATAAAAGGAATAAGGTTTTAAACAATAACGGATTAATATTTAAAGGGGATTTAATTAAATTTAACTCATTTGGGCTGTATAGGTTATGTGTTTATGCCTTTAGGGACTAAATAACAAATTGGATGGCTTAGACTAGTGTGATAAACCTTTAGGGTCTATTTGTGCCAAAAATATATCTTATCCTTTGTTTTAGGAAAGTATTAATGGAAAAGGCAAAGTAGTATAAACCTTAGGGGCATTTTTTCCAAAACCTAAAAGTTTTCAAATAAAAACACCCTAACTGGTGTTATATCACTCATTCGCACAAACCAAACACACCCTTTTCTCTCTTTGAAATCGAACCACCAAGAACACCTGTGATTCATGCATCTCATCCATAAGGTAAATTAAAAATGTGTTCATTGCCTAATTATGTGTGCCTAATCCCTAGTTAGAATTCACAACTTGCATCTTAAATCAATCTTCATGGACCAAATTGTCTCTCAGTAAAATACACATCTGTTTGTTTATATATAAATTGTATTTGACAAATCTTAATAGAACCATGACTACTACTGCCGCTCAACAAGTTGCTCTTGACAATGCTTTGGTACAACTTGAGAAACGAGTCGAGATTGGCAAATGCAACATGAGAATCAATCCTGCAAAGACCCAAAAGGAACCTATATATCAAGTTGTCTTGGATGCTCTAGCTCTTACTACTTGCTATCCAGTTTTCCTGATCACCGCAGATGTTCCTGAAATCTATATGCATTAGTTTTGGTTCACCATGAACAAGAAAGACTCAACTATTTACCGATTCAAGATTGATAAGAAAAGGTACAAAATTGATATGGAAGTGTTGAGAGAGATCTATCCCAGACTCCCGAATCAAGAATTTGATGAACTTCCATCAGATGAAGAAATTGTCTCCTCTATCAAGGAACTTGGACACAAAGGAGACAACAAATCTATCACTGAAGTTGTTGTTGATCAGATGTACCAACCATGGAGAACCTTTGTTGCAATCATCAACAAGTGTCTATCTAGGAAAATTGCAGGTCTTGACAAGTTGCGACTTTAAAGAGCTCAAATTCTATAGGGGATGTTCTATAAGAAGAACGTTGACTTTGTCGAACTACTCTGGGAAGAATTCACATTCCAAATAGACAATAGAGACCATAAGAAACAAGAAAAGATGTACTATCCCAGATTTACAAAGGCTATCATTCATCACTTCATCACCAAAGACAAGTCAATTTTTAAAAGGAACAGAATGTTTATGCATACTACAAAGGATGACAGCATTTTGGGTCCCTAAAATTTGTCTCCAAATATGATGACTATCAAGTGTATGGAGCACTACTTACATAAAATACTAACCTAAACAGAAGATGCGTGACTCCTCCTGCACTACAAGACATAACTTGGGCATTTTGCCACTGTACACATCTCCCAAGAAAGCAAGAAAATTCAAGAAACCTACTTATCCTTCAAAGAAGAGAACTCTTGTCACTGTAGAAAAGGAAGAACCTGAACTTGCTAAAAAAATTGTGTCCTCCCAGAAGCCTTCTAGAAAACAATCAACTGGTGTTGTCTTCTAAGATACTCCTTGTGTGACTGCGTCAAAGAAGAAGACACCAACTATAACTGATAGAAGCAAAGGCATCGACTTGCTTTCTGATGTTGCTGCACTTAAAACAGCTCAGTTAAAGAAACCCATAAAAGAAGTAAACATGATACAAGAATCCATCAAACAGGTGGCTCAAGTGATGGAGCTGGTTTACAACCAAAGGTTCTTGATGAGCCTAAAGGCAAGTCTGTTGACACACATAAAGGAACTGGTTTAAAACCAGGGGTTCCTAATATGTCCAAAGCTGATTCTTCTGAAAGCGAGTATGAATCATGGGGTGATAGTGGTGATGAAGCTAATATACAATGTGATGATGAAGATGTTTAAGATAGTGATGATGATCCTCAACAAGCTGATGCTGAAACAACTGATTCTGAAAATCAAGAGACAAATAATGATGAAGAAGTGATTGATAATGAGTTCATACATACTCCTAAAGACTATGTACCTACTAACGATGAAACGAATGATGAATCCAATGAGGTAAATGAGAAAGAGTATGAAAGTATTAGTGAAGAGCTATATGGTGATGTCAATGTTAGATTGATAGATGCTGAGACTGCTGACGAAGAGAAAGATGATAAAGAGATGACTGATGCTGGTCATGTAGATGCTGAGCACGTGAGCATTATTCAAGAAGGTGCAGGTAATCAAGTCAAGGATGATGCTCAGGCAACATAGAAGACTGAAGTTTCACTACCAAGTTCTTCTATCCCATCCGACTATGCTGCTAAATTTCTCAACTTTGATAACATTCCCATGGATGACACTGAAGTTATCTCTATGATGGATACTAATGTTCAACATGAAGTTCCTCGTACCTCATCACTTCTCACTATCCCTGTTTCTGTAATCCCTGAACACAATGTCATCAATCCATCTGAAACTATCATAAACGCTTCAGCAACAACTATTTCTTCCCTTCTTTCCTCACTCTTTCCTTCTCTACATCAATCAACACCAATCCTAACACGAACAACAACTGAAGCTACAACCTCAACCACTGCTGTTCCTGACTCTGAACCCCTTGCTTGCTCACCAACCAAAGAGAAAACCACCGGAGAAAGGAAGTTTTATAAGGAACTTAAAAATGATGATAACTCATTCACGGTTATTTCAAACAATCAAATCTGAAGTCCCTAATGTTGTTTAAGAATTCCTTGGAACTAATCTGGATGATGCTCTTTATAAGGTGCTTAAGAAGCATGATGCTGATATCATTAAGGAATTATCAGTTCCTGTAGAGATTATAGAAGGCTCACTAAGCAATAACTACCTTAACAAAGCACTAAGAAAAGCACAAAAGAGATCTAAAAAATCAAGTTGGAGCATGCTAGCAAACAACAAGTGCCTAAGTCCTCAATCACCTCATCTGATACACGTAGCACGTTGATGATTTGAATCATAAAACTACCTTGTTTAACACAATGACCAAATCCAAGTCATTTAAAAAAAGTCCTAAGCACATAGCCCTATATCATGCCCTCATGGAATCGATTCTTGAGGACGAAGATGCTATGGACGAAGGTGTTGCTAAAAAACTAAAGAAGAGGAAACCAGACGATGATGATAAAGATGAAGGCCCTTCCGCTGGATCAGACCGAAGGGTTGACAGACAAAGTGAGAAAAAAAAAAAAAGCAAAAGGAACTGTAACCTTAAATAAGACATCTTCTTACAAAGGTCACTTCTAAAGTAAAATCTCAAAGCCACCCTTCTCAAAGTCTTCTAAATCCTGGATAGTCTGCAAAATACAAGTCGAAGAACTGAACATTATGCAGAGACTTATGATTATGTAAAACTGATATGCTGATATTACAATTGGATTCAAGAGAAACTTTGGGGTAAAACGGATGAACAATCCAGAACCCAACGATGATTTTGTTCCAAAGAATTGGACTGGTATAAAGAATTCTATAAGTGACACTTCCTCCTGATCCTAAATGGAATAGAAAGGCAAAATAGTTGGAAGACGGCCAGAACAAAAGTTGCTCATGATAAAGGCCAAAGCTACAAAACCTCCACTCACCTTTTGATGTAGGTGATGCACAACTCTAATCTGACTTCTAGCCTTTGTAATATACCATCTCCAAAGAACGAACAAAACTTATAAAAGAAATTCTTATAGGACCAGGCTTACAATCAGCAGAAAGGGGAACATGGCAAAAGTTTCTGGGAGTTAGACTACACTACTGGAAGAATGCTATCCGAGTCTTTGTCTGAACAACTTGACAGAACAAAAAAATCCTGAGGGTCATCATTGTCCTGATGTATCTACCAAAGCCATCGGACTGCTACAAGTGCAACATGTCATCTCAAGGTCGTTAAATTATCCCAGCCGACTTCTTCTTTAACAATGACTTAGAATATCTAAGAGGAGGAAGCAATGATAAGAAATACACAGCCTCTATGACAAAATATAGAGCGGCAAGGTATGAGTTAAGGGCATTGAATACATGGTTCCTAACTTATGGAGTCTGATAAAGGTTGTTTATGATAGATATGCCCTTTTGGGAATTTCTCCTCACTAAGCGAAAACCAAATCCCGAAATTCTATGGTAATACAACCAAAATGGTGTCCAAACACGATGTTTATTCGACCAAGAGGATTCTAAGCATTATCTGTGTCAAGGTAAACGAGTGGTGCGGGTATGGTCACTTAGAGGAAATTGTCATTAAAAGAGCAGATCAACAACTATACACTTTTAAGGAAGGTGATTTTAAGAGACTACATCTAAACGACATTGAAGACATGCTATGTTGTTTCTCTTGGTTCAAAAGAAACTCTCAAATCTTGAAAGAGATGCTATTTTCGACTTGGGTGTAGCATTAGAGATGTTTACTAGACGTATGATCATTCTTAAGCGGGTGGAAGACCTTCAACTAGGAGTCGAAAGCTACCAGAAGAAGTTCAATATCACCAAGCCAGAGACATTCAAGTCCGACATCTCCAACAAAACTCCATACATTGCATACAACAATCCTCAAGGAATTATCTATGAAGACATGTACAAAAGAAACAGGTTGATGCGCACGGATGAACTCTACAAGTTTAGTGACGGGACGCTCACATCTGTTAGATCTGTTCTTCATGACATCGCTTCAAATCTAAGGATGGATTACTTGTCAAAGAGAAGATGGAGTAGTTTAGACAGAAAGAGGTCTCGCATCATGATCAAGGCTATCGATAAGCTGTTGCTAGAAAGAAGGTTAGTAATGTGCTTGGAAAATTTTGTTGGTAGGAGAGATTACGGGGAAGACCTACGACTACTTCAACGAACCATATGATTCTATCATATGTTGTTCTTATCATTTCAGGTCATTCTCTCGTAATTATAAAACTTGTGAATATGTAAATAAGTAGTGTTAGACTAAAAATAGGCGTATATAGTGTTTGAGTAAGAATTTTCAAGAATTTCTTAGTAAATTCAAAAAAAAATCAAATTAACGTACTCAAACACCATATAATACCCTCAGAAATTGAGAGGGAGCATTAAAATGTTCCTAATAAGGCTTATCATATATAATCTGAACATTTTTCTCCCCAAATAATTTATATACATATTTGAATCAATTGATATCCAAAATATCAAGAGATTTGACATTTCTGATAAGGGGAGAAAATGTGATTAAAATATATATATAACTTGTATAATGTGATCTTAAAGACTCATGTGTGAACTCCTTCCTCGTATGTGCTAAATATTTTCGGTTATCAATGCACGTATGCAGGGAACTTTTCTGAAAAGTAAAACCATCGAGGTACTAAATGTTTTGATTTTTATCAAAGTACCTTGATCGATGTTTTCAAATGGTTTTAAGGTTGTGAACAATACCAAAAGACCGACAATATATTTAATTAATTAGAGTTATAAGGTGGTTAGGTATAGGTGTTCGTTCCCACGATCCAGCCAGAACCGGATAGATCTACCCAGGGACATTCTATTAGTTAGAATAGAAGTCCATAGGTATGATAAAAAGGAGAAAAAGTGAGAAAAAGGGAAAAATGCGGACTAAGACAGAGCTAACACTGGAACAAACCCAACAAGGTGTTAGTGATGAAGTTTTGGCAAACATTGAAGGGGTTGAAGAATGAAAAAGAAAAGTTAAGATAAAGGGTGAAAAGAAAGAAGCCCTCCTTACACTTAGGCAGAAACCGGGTTAATACATATGCTATCAGAAACACCTAAGCTGTTGTCTGGTATTGAAGATAGTCATCATGAACCCAGTGATGCGATGCACAACCCTTCCCAGCCACTCAAGGTCTCTCAAAAGACTCTTGTTTCATTTCTCATGAAGATTACACTCATTTCTATCAACTTTCTCACTCCGAGTTAGTTGGTATTGAAAAGGTGGCAGTCTGCTCCAGCCTCCGATTACCAAAACTAAAAGTGCACTATCGAGTCTAAAGCCAAAATAGATCATCCATAAATCTCACTAGGATACAATTCCAATATATTTGTTGCTCACACACTGTGAAAACAAGTAATATCTTAAGAGGCCTACGCATTATCCTTGTGATATTGCTAGAACATCAGAGTGACATATATGTATTCACAATGACAATGGAAATCCTTCCAGAGCCAACATCAAACAAGCTCTGCGGTAGGTGACTTGTGAGATCCTATATGGATCAAACTTGTAACACTGGATATCGATTCAGTCCAAACTATGAATTGACGATTGATGAATTTTGAAATGCATAAAACTCTTTATGTATCGCAAAATCATTTTAGCAAGTGACACTTCGATTGATTTTCAAATCCATTTTTGTTTCAATCGGTGAGACTTTGTCTTACTGGTTCACTCATACCGTGTTGTCTGCTTTGAGACGCTTCGATAATAAGAACAGCTAGTGCAGCTGCGAAACCTTATCAATGAGATTCTTTGGAATTCTACCTAATCACATGTAGTATTTATACTGATTAACAGGGAACTATGGTTATTGCAACCGTATTCGACGAAGTGACAAAGACACTTTTATCCATATATGTTTATCACTAACCCATTCATGCAGGTAATCCCGATGTTGGATGCAGCTGGTTCAAGACAAGTCATGATTCATAGCTACATGCTCATACTCGACCGACATATGTAAAGACATTATGAAAGCTCAAGTACATATTTCAAGACTTCCGCTACTCTGATACCGTACGTCTTTCTTGAAGTGACGAAGTATTAAAGTTAAAGAATTTCAAGAAATTTCCGCTACTATGATACTGCACGTCTTCCTTGAAGTGACGAAGTGTTAAAGTTAAAGAATTTCAAGAAAGATGGTTATTCAAACTTTCAAGATCAAGAAAAGTATGAGCATGTTGGTCCGAAAGTCACAAGCATACAAGATGGCAAAAGATCACAAGATGATGATTAGAGATTATGTTTGGTTGATGATCTCAAAGAAGCTAAAAGATCACATGCAAGTCAAGCTTAAAGGAACAAGCTCAAGCCTAAAGTCAAAGATCACTACAACAAATCACAAGTTAAAGATTGAAGTTTAAAGAATACAAGCACAAGACTGAAGACAAGCATAGTATGCTAGGTTTAAGTTTTTGTAAATTGGAGTGACCTCCCTTTGGGGGAGATTGATAGAAATACAAAAAGTATCAGTCACTACCAATATATCGTTAGATAGCTCGTAGTATAATATTTGGAAACTAAGTAAGCTAGTTAGGCCAAAGCCCATGGAAAGCTCATGAAAGCTAAGGCCCATGGCCGGACAAAAGGTAGTATAAGAACCCTCTCCATAGCTTGGAGAGGGTGTTGGTTGTTTCATTTTCTCACATAATATTACAAGTTTTCTCTCATCTTTTCTTTCTCTCTCTCTCTAAGTGTTCATCCAACCACTTCTCTTTTTAAAACCTTCCAAACGATCCATTGTGTGTGTGTTTAAGATATTATACATTATCTTCCAGAATATTCCTTGAGTTTATCTGTGAATACAACGTATAATATTTTCTAGATACGGCGTATAGGTCTTTAAATCTTCGTGGTATCTTGTGAAGTTTAGGCGCAGATATGCCGTATCTTCCTTGATGGATACGGCGTATAGAGTGTCAGATCAGCAGATTCTTGATTTCTTCGTTTAAGCTTCAAAATGTGCGCCTTTTAGCTAAACGTCTCCAATTGCTTCATATTTACTGAAATTAACTAATATAAACAATTAAGTACCAATTCATGCATAAATAGTGTAAAATGGGCAATAAAGATGGAATAAATGATGCTATAAAATAGACGTTATTTGATGTCATTAAATATTCCCCCACTAGAATCCTACTTGTCCTCAAGTAGACTTTAGAAAACTTATGAAAATGTATCCTAAACCAAAGTCTAGGTTTTTCCATTAAGCATCTTTTTATTTGATTACTAGCGCACAACTTAGCACCTCACGAAGTAGGAGAATGAAAACACTAAAATCGCTCAAACTAATCTATGTGGTAACATCCTAAGCTTGGCAAGTATTCTATCATAAGCTTGGCAAGGATACACATCTCCACCACTAAAGCTAAGGAGTAACTAGTTTAAAAAGGTAAATTGGGTTTAAAAAGGTTTAAGGGTTTGATCACTCTTTCTAATCTTTACAGATACCAATATTCCAAAAAAGGTGACAAAATCACACATACACTCCCGTAACGACGGAATAGACACATATGACTGCATTCGAACCTTAACTCGAATAAGCTAAAGAATAGGACTAGTAGTCTTCACCAAAAGTCGTAAACCAACAGGGGAGACAAACCACATATATACATCTATAACAATAGAATAGACATACATGATTGCATTCAATTCCCCCACTCGAGTAAAACCAAGGGTTAGGACGAAGAGCGATATAGGGTATGGATCTTCTAATCTTTCACCAATAGTAATAAACCAACAAGGCGAACAAGACCACACATACATGGTCGTAACGACAGAATAGACATATGTGATTGTTCGCATCCTCATTCGAGTAAGACCAAAGGATAGGGATTAGGAAAGGGAAAATAATTGGTGGTAAATAAAAATAAAAACAATAGATTAAGTCCAAATAGATAAGGTACAATATTGCTAGTTACTTTCCCGACCATTCCTTGAAGAAGACACAACGTGATTTCAGTCATGAAATAAGGACCATTATAAATGGTTTGCTTGAGTAACTCTCTGTTTGGTTTAGTGTCAACATATTTCATAAACTGTGAACTCCATTGTGAATAGTTACCCAGAGCAAGCATTGGTGGACGTTCCTTAGAACCAGCTGCCATAATGTCGTTATGCATTCGACTGTTGTTTGTTGAAGTAGACATGATGAATGTTTTTTTGATGTTTTTGTGATATGAAAATAGTGATGGATCTTAAGTAGATAGGTGGATGTTGTTGTTGTTGTGATGTGTTGTTGTTTAAATTCGTGATAAAGTTACAAACTTCGAAAGTTATTTTTCGTTTAAACTGAAAAAGTTATAAGCTTTAATGACTGTTTGAGTGATTTTGATTAAAAAGGATTAACAATGTAGTAGTTTTCACGTTAAGGGTTAACAAGAATAAGTACAAACGAACATTATAGGACGTGCAAGGACTAACAAAGAAATAAGGTGCAATTAGAGGGTATAAAAGTGTAAATGTGGATTAGGGCTTGTAACTTTTTGCATGCAAGTGGAAACCCTAAAGTCCCTACTCACCCACTCGATAATAAGCGAGTCACAACTCGCCCAAATTTAGAAAAACCCTCGTTCGTTGCCTAGTGAATGAACTCGTTCGCTCAACCTCTTTCGCTGCCTTGTGAGTTTTCTTGTTCGCTGGCTTGAACGAATTCCAAGTTCGCTGAAATGTTGAACTTGTTGTACCTTCGCTTGAGTTGACCTTCGCTGCATTCAAACAACTAATCAAGGATCGTGTCTTGCTGGATTCAAACAAACTCAAAGTTCACTTGTTTTCAAATTCTAGGATTGCTGGAATGTTCCATCGCTGGATTCAAAGACTTTGCTAATTCGTTTGAATTAAAAAAGAGACAAGGTTCGCTTGTTTGCAACTCTTTTCTCATTTGCACGAAACAAAACAAGATTCTCTTGAATCAAAACCAACTAGGTTCGCTAGTGTTGGAAATAGTTATCTAATAACCTATTATTACACATAATAATATACGAGCTACGCAGCGGAATATAAACACATATAGCCAATATAATTAACATAAAACTTAAATGGGAAAGCGTGCCTTTTAGCAATTAAGATAACGAAGAATCAAAGCTTCTTTTAAATATGCATGTGTATTACACCGTGCAAAACCGAAACCTTCTGAGTTACTAAAGGAAGTAACCTCTACGTGTATCGACACTACACGTTAACAAATATCACTCGAATGCTAGTTCCTCGAACTAACGATAACCGAATACTAGAAGATTGAACTTCGGATTCCCTACGTGGGGCTTCCTGAGACGACTGGAGATAAGAGAAAAAGAGAAGGAATGGAGATAAATGATCACAAATGATCTCCTTGTATAGGGGTGTAATTAGGGCATCTAATTATGGCAACTAGGCCTAATTAAAAAAAAGCCCATCCCCCCTTTTTTTCTCTTTGATGTTGCCAGCTAAACAAAGCCCACAAACATCCTTTGGGTTGACTTTTTGACTTTGTATAATTAACATGTACAATACATATTAATTAAAGGGCTTAAAGTTAATTATTCGTAAATGAACTAATTAACGGCCGTTAAGTATTCTATCCTTTGAGTATTAATAAATACAATAAATATACACTTATATTATTAGATATATTAATAGAATGATATCTATGTGTATACATGTGTGACCCCCGTAAGCTCACATATTCCTAATCGTATAAATATCCGTATGACATGAGCACATCCCAACAGCTCCCACTTGCGAATGTCATAGTCATAGAATATAACATACTAACATTGACGACTAGTCTAGCAACATCATCAATGCTCACAGAAATACCTGAGTATGGTTTCAACAAACATATCAGCCTTTATGGTTTAGTCAATTCATCCTTTTGTTTCAGATACGGTGTTAAATATGGATATGGATCATAGTCATCCTATAATTTAACGATTCTGTTTCTCGTTTCTGTATTGATCTAAATTACCAAATATAAAAAGAATCATCTTAACTACACTTTGGGCACGACCATGCAAACATTTGATCAACCCAATGAGGGCCCCAGTAAGTATCTAACTCCCAAACATGTGGAGGAACAAATTATATTTTGACTACAAGTGCTTTTTACATACTTCATAACATTTTTTTGAAAGTAGCCTTTATAACTACCTTATTCAGGATAACGGTTGACTAGAATCAAGAAAATGTAATCCATACATGCAAAACCTGCTTGCATTTGAAGTCCGAGGATAAGCAAACTTTATCGTATGTGTAACTCACTTAATGACGCCGATCCATAAAGTGATTAACACAAGGTGGGGTATCCAATATTCAACCACATTGAATAACATGTGAGTTTGGCAGAATCATCTTTAAATATTCAACATAATATAACAATCGATTATATTAGTCTTAATTTAAATATACTATCATTATTATTCAACTGACAATGGAAATAATTTAGAATAAACAAATTTATTCAATGATTTAAACATGCAAATATAGAACACAGTATTATAAATGAAAATGATCATACCAAGTATATCAATTCACTATTTTAATACAACTGCTTACAGTTTCATTATCCAAATACCAAATAAGATCAATGCATGGTGTTCCTAGTTGAATACTAATGTCTTATTCATAAAAATAGTAATTGGTGATAAGGCATAGGTTCGATGAATAAATCAACTAGGTTATGATCTTGTGGAACTTTGAGAATACTTATATAAAAAATTCATGAATAGTGAAGTTCTTTGAATAATATGATGATTATAACCAACCTCTCATTGTTAATTAGCAATGGACATAGTTTAGAATAAATATATTTATTCAAGGATTTAAACAAGCAAATATAGAACACAATAGTATAAATGAAAACGATCATTCCACATATGTCAATTCATTATTTAATACAATTGCTTATAGTTTCATTATCTAAATACCAAATAAGATTAATGCATGATGACCCTAGTTGAATACCAATGTCTTATTCACAACAATCACGATTGGTGATAAGGCATAGGTTTCATGAACAAATCAACTAGGTTATGATCTTGTGGAACTTCGAGAATACTTATTTCAAAAATTCACAAATCGTGAAGTTCTTTGAATAATATGATTATTGTTATTTTGTAAGTGTGCACTCACTTATAAGTATTACTTATATGAGTCTAGTCACATTACATTCTATAAGATGTATGACATACGCAAAACATCCTAATAAAGACAGTCATCTTAACAGTTTTCCAAACCGTAAAGCATTCTTATTCTTTTAATATATTATTATGCAACTTTGCTTTTTAAATCAAGGATGTGTAGGTAGCATTGTTATCATTCATGATGAAAACTTGCCAATACTAGGATTGAGTATCATCTCAATTCAAATATGCACTAATGTATACAAACAACACTATGCTAAAATTTCGTAAACACTTCTTTGATAATGTTTAGATATCACTTAAACCAATGTTTGTTTGACTACAATGATTTCACTATGATTATCACAATTTATATCCATAGTCTTATCATTTAGGAATAAATTCCTAATCCAAACAACATTCATTAGAATGTTCCTTCTAATATCTTTCAATTAGATTTCAATGTTGTCAAATCATTTTGCACTCATGCAATTAATACCACTAATCTCATATACAATATGATGTACATAATGAATCCTTTAGTCAGACTTAAGGCTTTCATTCATGTATTCAATCTTACCAAGTGAGACAAATCATTCGAGTTTCACTCAATGATATTTCATATTGCATTCAGACTTAATTCACCACATATATTTAATGTATCAAACATATTATACCAAGGTTGCATGTTTCATTTCCTAAAATTCTTACAAGAAACTCTATTTTAATCTAAGGGATTAAATCTTACTTAGATGAAAAAAAAATTCTAATATGTTCAACTACATATTTGATTTTAGAAAAATAACACAAAATACTCCCACTAGCTTTCAGATGTACTCATGAGCTATCTTTATTTATAATTAAAAAACAAATCCAACAAGTAATTAATTTAACAATTAAACTAAAGATTATACTCATTGGATGCGTGCTTTTAATCCACACTTGGATTATGCATATTTTTGTATAATTGTAAAGATTATATATTGGATTCATAAAACCTCTTTTGATTACCCATCGTCCTCGCAAGGTAATCATTCAATAAAGATTTCTTGAAATCCAATTTGTCATATTTCTTTCCAAGAAAACAAGTATGACAATTTAATCATCTTTATATGTATATTTAAAGTTCGTAAATGATGAAGCTCTAATCATAGTCAATTTTTTGAGTATGAGTAAACACTTATGTCATTTGACGTGCAATAAATATGTATACAATATTGTCCTTATGAGTCTTCTCTAAAAGAAAACTCATTCATAACCTCATCGTCTAACTAATAGGTTAAAGATAAATAAAATTTCAAGAATATGATTATCTTCTTTTGGACAACATCTTTACATTCATAGTCTTGAGTCATTCATTAGATCCAAGATCTAATAATGCATCTCCTATGGTTAGCAGGTTCATCATGATCCTGTAACTCACAATCCTTAGTAATGATATAAAGACATATCATAAGGAATCTTTACGAATCTATGAATATGAGTAACATCATTCTAAGGTTCATCATTTAGATATTTAGCCTCAGTATGACATTCGCTAGTGCGTTTAGAAGGTTTATGTATCTTCTTCTTGAAGTAATTCAAGACCTACATTACTCCCACTCGCTTTTTGTAAAGTGAGACTCCCACTGCTTCTTGTAAATTTGAGACTATTCTCAAATAACTAAGCATAACGAGACACATAAACTTTTGTTCTCGTGTGAGTTGTAGATGTGGTATCCCATCGTTCCTTTGGGTATCCAACAAAATACAATTAACAGTTCTAGACATTTGTTAATAATAATCTCCAAGAGATTTTAACAAACTTAGAACTTTAATTAAGACACCTTTTATTACTATAATAATGTCTTAATTAGCCTTTTAGGTTTGAGTCTTATTGGGTATATCCACAACATACTCAATTATACAACCTTGATCTCTTTAGGAGTTAAATAAGTTAAGGTCATCATGAATCAAAACAATATTAATATATAGTTTGATTACCCTTGTTGGACATACCATAAAATTGTGGTATTCCAATAAGATTGAAATAGGGAGGCAATCTCACAATTCATTAGATGAACTTATACTTCATGGCTTTACATATTTACGAACTTAAGTTAAAACGTAATGGCATCAATAGTATTACTAAGCCAAATGCATGCTTTTTATAAGTCTTTGATCAAGTCAACGACTTAATGTGTATGTACTAACAAGTAGACATAAGCATCCAATACATTACTATTCGTTATAAGTCTTTGACCAAGTCAAGGACTTAATGTACATGTCTTAACAAGAAGACATAACAATGACCTCAATAGTAATTTCAAGTTAATTTCAAACTTTACGTTTATGATTTTCCAAGAAAACATAATCATGTAGCTTACCTTGACACATTTTCTTCATAGGGCTACATATATTAAATGTGTAGGAGTCCTAGTAGAGAAATAGTTTTCTTAATTTGCAGTCAAGAAAAACCATTAGTCATATTGTTCTAAGTTGTTCTTTGCACACAATTAAGATTTCTCTCACTTGTGCAAGGTACAACTTCTTTGCATAAAACAACACCACACTAGTTAGTTTGTTTGTATCGACAATATGGCAGTGTCATAGATAAAATATGAATCAAGTCAAGCTCAAAGCATATTAACACAGCTAGTGTATATGGAACTCCATTGATTAATAAGGAATCGTGCATAACTATCTTGTAGATAACATAAAATGAAATCGACATCTCAAAGGCAACAAGTTATCATAAGATAATACACGATGATTCTTTACTAAATGAAGATGTTTCACACTTAGAAAGTAATTTATTATTTCAAGCCAAGCTAGAAATAAAGTAAGATGCCTATGAGGTAAACAACTCATAACTCCCACTGAATTTGACAACATTGCAAGTTTGTCCTATATTCATAAAATGCATTGCTCCCACTAGATCTGACAACATTGTGAGTGTTCCTTTACTAGTGAAAGCAAATTGCAATTTGTCTTTCCATTTGTTAAATATCTACACATTATTGCTAATGTGAGTCACATGGATTAGTAAGCAAGTACTTAGACGTCCAAAGAAGTGTGTTCAAGTTCTATTGATGATAAACTAGCCATCTAAGCTGTTCATTAACTTGAAAATTTGGCATGCAATTCCTCTGTTATCCGATCACTTTTCTACAAAAGTGTATAGCGTCTTTTACCAGGTTAAGGAAACAACTATAAACACGAGTTCTCTAGTTATCGCCTTTTTCCAGTTTGCGATGATATTTCTGTCTCCCAATCAAACCTCATACAAGTTCTATAGTTATCCAAGTTTCTTATCATGATTCAAAGATTTCAAATCCGAATAAGGGTATTGAAGCCATCTTAAAAGAATAAGAAATATAATTTTACTTAGCATGTAAGTTTGGTATGAGTTAGATTTAGAATTTAGGATAATTCTTTCATTCCTACTATAACTTTTCCGCAAGTAAAAGGTATAGGAAATAGTCTTATTTTATCAAGAAAAATAGACACGGTTTATCTTTCACAAGTAAAGAACAAACCGTTTGTTTGGGGTTGCATTAATACATTAAAAGAACTTGAAAAGTTCAATATTAGTATTTTTGATTATTTAATCTCTTAAAAAATTAACTACCCATAAAAATGAACAATTAATTTTAACAAGAGTCTAAGACCCAACTTGAAATTTCACCATCACATCAGTTGATCTGCTAGCAATGATGAACTCAAAAGGTAATCAACGGTTAATAATTGCCTACATGTGCAACTCTTAGTTCGTATGGGGCCCAAGGCATTATAATTAATGACATCAAATAGTTAATACTTTTCTATATCAAATTTCCGTGTTTATTGTCTTGTATTATATTATTTTTATATGAATCTGGTACTTAATTCGTTTATATTGCAGATTCAGGTAATGAAGGCATTGGAACGAAAAGATGCAAGAAATGGCCAAAAATAGTACTGATACTAATTTATTTAGTAGAGGTACTAAATTCAATGGAAAGGCTACTATATCTTTACAGGAAGCGACTCTAGGGTTAAATGAAGAATAGTACCACTACTATATTATTTAGTAGAGGTACTATATGTTTAAAGAATAAAAATGCTGGAAAAATACCATGCTAAGAAGAACTACGGCGTAGTTGGACACAACCGTAGTTGGCCCGTAGGAACAACGTCGTAGTTATTATTTGCTAATAAAGGAAACATGTGTTGAAAAAACTACGGCGTAAACTACGTCATAGCTAGTGACTGCTCCGGGATAAAAATTACTTAATTCTCATAAAGTTTCATAGACTAATTATATTGCGTCAAGAACGATGAGGGGCCATTTGTGTACAAGTCCAATACTTCCTAATAAGTATATACATACCACGTATGGAATAGATGGAGGATATCAATCATTCTTGTGGTTTTCTTTTAGTCGACGCAAGAGACAAAGAAAAGGGATAACATCTAGCTTGGTTGCTTGATTCGGGTATAGCACGAACCCTTCAAGGTTCGCCACTAGATCCAACGAGAAGATTCGGGAGCATTATTTTCGCATGATTTGTACATGATTCTTCAACTATTACAGTTTGATTTCAATTGATTCTTTTTAATGATTTATTTGATCTCGGCTTAATTTGCTGATGTTTGATATTTATTCTGCTTAATTTTTGTTCTTGTCATTTAATTTGTTAATTATACTTTGGTTTATTTATTTTTGATCTCATTGTGTAATCATTGTTTTACATGGATTTCCTTATTTCCTGTTGCATGATCCTTGAGTTTTGGTAGTATTGAGGGCTAGTGTATATCATGTTAGATCTTATAGTTTCAGTTGAATTAAGGGTTAACCGGGTACTAGAGATAGGTTGACACCTGTCCCTAGTATAGGGATTGCTCATATCGCCGCCTATAGTATGATAGATACTTATAAAATTCAGGAAATTTTTCTAGGAGGGTTTATAGCCAAGAAGTGAGAGTCTCGGCATTAAAACATGTCTTTAGGATAGTTGAGGGTTAATCACTGTAGACTGGATACTCACCCTTCGTGGCCAACGGGAACTGAGATCATAGGATACATAGGACAAGTTTCGGTGCTCAATCAGGCCTGTCGATACTAGAACTACCATAAGCGATAATTAGACATTGCACTTGAGATCACAATAACTGAACTTAGGATGCTTAACTAATTAAATGCGTTCATCTTCTTAGTTTTTTACCACTATACCAATTCCCTTGATTAATAAATCCAATTTAATTCTTGTTATTTATTTCCTTGCCAATTAATCGTTGAAACAGCTTTTAAAACGTGACAACCTTTAAACTCAAATAATAGACCGCTCATTAGCTCTTAGGACGACCTCAGATTTACCAATCCTGCACTACACACAATCGGGTTCTCTACTCGTTAGTGCATTATAGACCATAGGTAATTGAGTTTTATAAATTTAAAACTTGGTAATTAATTTAAACAATTATACGCATCAATGAACCAGGATTATATGTCAAGCTCAAGACAATATTATCCAGAATAATATTGTTAAGTTGGCATGTTTTGCCCCATCGTATGCCTCGGGTTAAGATCTCACCAGCTTAACTCGATTTAAGTCGTCTAATTGAGAACTTTGTGTTAAATAGTACTAGGTCTCACGCTTAGTGTATAAAACACTTCTTAAGATTTGTAATTCACCTACTTTTCAAGCAGTGTAAAAGAAATATGCAAGTGTTCTTCACGCATTAGATGTCAAATGACTTAATTAGAAAGGGTATAAAATTTTGATAAAAACAAGTGTACCAAAAAATTGTGTATAAGAAAGCATGCATACATCCTTATAAAACTATCAATTTTAAAACATTTTCATATTCATTTTAAATTTTTATGTATAAAAAAATCTCTTATATTTTATAAATTCACATGTGATCTATAAAATTAGGGTTAATACATTTACATTTTTTTCAAGTATAAGTAAAATTACTACGGATAATGTTAAATCCCCATGAGAAATAATCAAACCCTAGTAATGATTACGACATACTTTTAATATTGTTAAAACATTTACGTAAAAAAGTTTTTCTTGCGTTTTTCTGTCGCGGGTCCCCTTTCAGAAACCACTAAACCCAAGCGTTATAGAACGTTGCAAGAAATAACAAGTTTACATATATATCACAACACGATCTTGCAAAGTATACATATCAATATATATATAATAAGCATAATGATCGAGTGCTTTTAGTCCATATTAATTTTTGAAAATCATTTTTTGCGCATATATAAATAAAACCCTACATTTATATATAACAAAACCAAATCGAACAATTAATCATACTAAAACAAGTAGACATTTAATGCATATTAAAACATAGCCAATATACGCATCAAACACCAAAATAAGACCCCCAACGTGTTGTTGGAATTATCGTAGAACATGTGGTACACATACATCGATTTCTCAATTGCAAAGGTCACTATACTTGATGTAAGAAAATTTCAAAAGCTGATTGATTAGAATTTCCGACTTCGAACCACGAGCAGGCAAGGAAAAAGTCTTCCCCGCTTTTTGCACTAAACATGAAAGTTTTGTGACAACTGTGATAGAGTCATATTAGTTAACTATAAATATTGACCTGAGTAACTTTTATGTGATTGGAATTATGTGCGTAAGTTTATTATATGTTATATGTGATGTGATATATGAGATATGAGTTGGTAGAAATGAGTGACTTGGTCATTTTATTTCGTTTATGTTAGAGATTATGGAATAAGTGTTGTTTTGTTATTTTTAGCATTTATAAATTAAAGTATCGTGTATCGTTACTTTCGGTTCGAGTTTATTTATTTAAGTAAGATTCGATGTTTAATTATATGGTGAGTAATAAAAATAGTTGGGAAAATCAATAAGTAAGATAAGTATTTCTTTTTAAGTTTATGTGTATTTATTTAAAAGATTTCAAGTAAATATGTAATATATAGTTTTTTTTAAATAAAAAAAT
>BQNB010080954.1:0-29772 GCA_026074375.1 Tanacetum coccineum
GAAGGATCGTTTGGCTGAGATTAAAGCTTTTTTCGGTAAAGGGTTGCCCCGATAAATATATTAAAACCGAAACTGTTAAGTACAAATGGAATGTGGTTGAAATACCACATTAACCTCAAGCTAAAACAAGCTTGATAAACACCTAAAACTAGTGCTTATGACATGCCATAAACACTTACATCAATAGATACTACTAGATGAAACTAGAACAAAAGACTCAACAAACAAACTAGCCAACAGCAGCCGTGAAAGAAGAACCTTCATTGGTTTTTGTATTAAACAGTTTAGTCGTTTCATCATAGACATTTTCAACATGTTCTTTGTCCTCATCATCTTCAACATTCAAGGCAGAAAAGGAGTTTGAAGAGGTGATATTATCTTGATTAGAAGAAGTACCAATATTCTTCAACAAAGATGAAGAATTAGATGCATTACCCACATTAGAGGCTCCCTTCTTTGATGCGCTTGTAGTAGCCTTTGGCTCATATTTAACATTTTGTTTGACCGATAGACCTACAAACTGACCACCATTGTTAGACTTGGATTTACCTTTCTTCTTCTTCTTCTTACCCACCGTTTGGAAACCATCATTAGTCTTCTCAATATTAGGAGTAACAACATTAGAAGTAACAACAATAGGAGGAGTCACCACCTTTTTAGGGCAATGGTCATGATCATGACCAAATATCTTACATAAATCACACCTGGGTGGTTTCCATTCATACTCAACATGACCTATGTAACGTGCTTGTGGAGGTGCTGAAAGAAACCACTGGTAAGAAAGTGGAAACGAGATAAAGAGGCGACATATGCAAAGTTATCTGATTATTCAGTACCTTTTCCCACTGTCACTTGGCCCTGCCATCCTAGCATACAATCTGATGACTATGCCACGCCCGTATACCTCGGGTTCCTGCTACGACAGCACCAAACAACCCCCAAACCATGATCCGCTGATATTATCATGTGCAATCAACCGGTGTGACCGCGTCATATCCAACCGCGTTCACAGAACACTTCCCAATAAGGACACCGTTGAACTTCAATTAAATGAATATGGAGCGTTGCATGGAACTCGACAGAGACCGCAATTCCCCAAAAAAGAATAACTACAACGAACACGGCTGTTAAAAAAAAAACCCAAGATCCTACAGTATCAAAGGATAAACGTTGACTCCAACACTACCCCTCTATTATCCACGGTTGAATAAGATATAGGACGCTTAAATCGCCTGACCCATGCAACTATAGGACATTACCTATAAAAGAATTACAAAACACGTCCAAGTACGATTTTGGTGTATAAGTAATACACATATAAACCTATATCTCTACAAAAAGATTTCTTACTCTACACCGGAGTCTAATCGATGGACACTCCCTGCCCCTGTAAGTACTGACGGTTTACTTTGCTCTTAGCAGGAAAACCCCCATCTCACTTTTACTTAGTACAGATATGAAACACAAGGCGAGCTTACGACCACACCACAGAGCAACCCCTCCTTCTATAATCCATCTGCCTCATTTTTGTACTAACAAGTTGGCGTCATCCGTAGGACCAGAACAAAACTGCATCCCCAAAAACCTCTCTTAAAAATAAGCCAAACGGCAGAGCAAAACCCGACACAGCTAATTCCGCGGTCAGGAATACAGTAGGCAAGGTAAGTAAGCAGACACCCCTGACAACGATCTAGGGCACCTTCCCGTGGATAAGCTTCGGGAAATCTGCGACAAACACTACAACCAAATCCTACCAATCATGGCAGAAAAAGTTCACCAAGAGAAACTCCAAAGCGTGCAAGCACGGCTAAGCTTTGGAGAAAGCTCAAGGCGACACTCGCAAACGCGGGGGGAAACTATCTTTTCTGAGTCAGAATCATGTGACCGACAACGAAAAACTAGAAGGAAAAGAAGGCAAAGCCCTACCCACACGCTTGGAGACACTTACAACTCACAAAACGCGAGTGTCTTGTCCAGACTAAGGCATGCAGGAGACAAACCAACACACCAAAAAAGCCTAGTTAACACCACGGTGTTTAACCGGCTAGGGGATAGAGATAGAAATGTCTTCCGAAGGCTAGGTGAAAAGAAAAAAGACATACACGCACGTCTTGGTCTAGAAGTCGCATCGCGACACAGGCAATGCAAGCAGAAGAAGAAAACCTTAAGCTAGCGTAAGTGCAGGCATAGCGAAAGACCCAAACGAAAGAAGAAGAAAAAAAAAGAAGCAAGGAGTCTAATCCAAAGCTACATAACTTGTTCCAGTGAACGCCAGAGAGAAATTGAAAGAGAATGGGATGAAGCAGACCGGGCAGACCGCAGGCGACCAGTTCATACCGAGGGAACTCATTACATGGAAGATGAGGATGATCAAGGGGGACACTGGAAGTCTAGGTCAAAGAAACAAAGGTCAGCTGATGAATAAGACTTGTCACAGCCCTGGCTGTGCGAAGAAACCGATCCGTTCACACCACGGATCCGTAATTTCGAAGTCCCTAAAAGAACTCAAATGCCAATTAATGTTAAGACGTACGACGGGACGGGCGACCCAGAAGATCACCTAAATATTTCCAAACTGCAGTGAAAATTGAGCGGTGGGCCATGCCAACATGGTGCCACATGTTTAATTTAACGTTAATCGGCTTTATGGATGGTATCACGAACCCAGATCTGATCAAAAGACTAAACGACAACATACCCAAAACTGTGGATGAAATGATGAGCGTGACGACGGCATTCCTCAAAGGAGAAGTAGTTGTCGCGAACCAATCAAGGAAAAAAGGTCCGCCAACAGGAAGCATAACAAAACTGGCCGTAGGTCAAGCTTCGAGAAGAGGCTAGAATTCAAAAACCGACACAAGTCAAGTAAGAGGCATGACAGGTTTACCCCCCTCATTAAAATGCCAGAGATATTCTAGCAATGGAAGCTGTAAAATTCCAAGCACAGCCCCCAATGACAGGACTAGCGGAAACCAAAAATAAAAACAAGTTCTGCGAATTCCACGGAGATAAGGGACATAGCACGGACGAATGTCTCCACCTACAGAAGAAGCAGTCAGATCACGACAGATGTCGCACCTAATCAAAGAACTCAAACAAGGGCCCAACAAAGGAGAATAGGCGAAGACAGCAAAGAAAGCGGAAGCCTCAAATAAGGAGAAGGCCGCACCAATTTCCATGGTACAACCGTGGAAGCGGATAATGAAGCAACGGGTTACACAAACCTTCTCCCCCAATCAAGAAATATCTTTCCCATACCTCGCAAGCGGCGACAGGAGAGAAAACCCAATGATAATTGAAGCGAAAATTGAAGGCCATTCCATCCACCACATGTACGTGGATGGAGGGTCCGCCTCTCAAATACTGTATGAATATTGCTTCAATAGATTGCGTCCGGAAATAAAAAGCAGAATGACTCCGGCTACGACCCCGCTCTTAGGGTTCAACGGAGAAATATCATGGCTGTTGGGGCAAATATCACTAACAGTATCGTTGGGTGATGAGAAGCACTCAGCAAGCACAAATATGAACTTCATGGTTGTCGGATCGCCATCACCATACAACGGCATCATCGGCCCGTCCTGGGATCAAAAAAATTCAAGCTGTACCATCCACCGCTTATGGGATGTTAAAATTTCCGGTAGAAGGAGGAATAGTCACACTCCACAGCAGCATTGTAATAGCAGCAGGCTGCGATATGGTGGCAGGAGGAATAAAAGAACCATCCCCCATAAATCCGCCTACGGCAGAAGGGATGAAAGTAGCCATCCACCCTGGGTATCCGGAACAGACAATAACAATATGCGGGAGCTTGTTAGAAAAAGGAAGGATGGAACTTTGCAATCTACTAAAGGATAATCTAGACGTGTTTGGCTAGAGCCCAGCAGACATGACGGGCGTCCCAAGATCCATAGCGGAACACCGTTTGAATATCGGGCAGAAGAAGAGAGGATAGGCACCAGACCGAAACAAAGCCATCCAGAAAGAAGTATCCAAACTAGTAGAGGCACAAATCATGAGGGAAGTACATTACCATAGCTGGCTCTCAAATCCGGTCATGGTAAAGAAACACGATGGTAGCTGGAGAATGTGCGTGGACTTCACAGATCTGAATAAATCATGCCCAAAAGACTGTTATCCTCTCCCAGAAATCAATTGGAAAATCAAATCCTTTTGCGGGTACCCTTTCAAATGTTTTCTTGACGCTTACAAAGGATACCATCAAATACAAATGGCAGAGAAAAATGAAGAAAAGACAGCCTTCCACACAAACCAAGAAGTCTTCTGCTACACAAAGATGCCTTTTGGTCTCAAAAACGCTAAAGCAACATTTAAGGTTAGATAAACAAATCCATTAACAAGATTATGATCAAGAAATATTTTTTTAACCTTACATTTCTACAAACGTGTATTTATCAAAAATATATCCACAAAATATTCATTCATAAAAGAAATGTTTTATTAAACAAAATTTGAAATCAGGATTTTCCCCAAAAATGAAAGGTTTCCAAACACAGATAAAAACTTCCCCACTAAAAGACAAAAAGAGGAGCATACGCTTTCATACGGGCGACCCCCCTTCTAGGCTGGCGGCCCCCTCAACCTATTAGGGACCGCCGGACAGCCCGCAGAGTAACGATCTTTTTGTCTCCTATAATCTACTGGGCACCCCTTTGAAAAAAAACCTCTGCCATGAATATTCTCAGATCTATTTTCTCTCTTCTTACTTTATTTCTCCCACAATATCTTGATCATAACATATCTTGATCTTGATTCAAGTTGAATAATTTCCTCTTCCTCCCTATTTTTAATCATGATGCAAGAGAGGAACAACCATATTCACTCTTGAAACGAATTGTTATCAACGTGATCTCTTTCTAATAGTGGTAAATTGTGTATTGTGTGATTGGATTGTGTGTCAATCCAGAGTATTTATTCGTGAGTGTTGTACAGCCTTGAGTGAAAGCTCTTAGCTTGGTTCAGATACGGTTATGACTCGACATCTAGTTAGTCGTCGGAAAGAAAGTAAGCGACGTGTAAACGGTTTTTCGCCTAAAAAAAAAAAAAAAGGGGCTTATTAGAACATAGTGAAATCTCGAGTGGAGTACTCGCGGCGCAGTGGAGTAGGGCGAAGAGGTGTTCGTAGCGAGCCACTAATAAATCTTGGAGTCTTGGTTTGATCGTTTCTTTCCTAATCTCTTATATGTTATTGTTTATTTAGATTATTACATTAGATAGTATAGTTGTGATTCATATTGTTGGTTGATTAATATACAACTCGAATCAAACATTTTCTAAGCAAAGTTTTAAAACGGACAATTAACCGTTAAACTATTCAACCCCCCTTCTAGTTTCTTACAATTGGTATCAGGAGCCAAGGCCACTCAAGATTTTTAATATATAACTGTATTCTTAAGCTTGGATGATCTATGGATTGCGACAAATATCTGAAGGGCATCTAGCAAAGACCACATTTTGGACAGTGATAGTTTTATTATTAGAAAAAATACGATTCGAGCATTGTTACATCAAAGATTCTAGATCTTTGGCTGTTATTACCGATGGTGATTTTCAACTATTGTACAAAATCCTGGAACAAAATTAGAATGAGGTTAACCTTTGAAACAAACCGTGATCTTAACAGAACAGGCAAAAAATAATGAAGTCTAAATGGTTTTTACAACTGCTTTGCCTAGAAAAAAATATGAAAGAATTTTCATGTGTAATACGGCAAAAGAAATTTGGAAAATTTGTTATTCACCCATCAAGGTAATATCCAACAGTCAAAGATAATAAGATGACCTTTTGGTTCAACAATATGAACAATTCGTTATTTCCGAAGATGAATCTATAGATAGTGCTTTTGCTAGATTTAATACTATTATTACTAGTCTTAAAGCTCTTGATGAAGGTTATTCTAGCAAAAACTACGTAAGGAAGTTTCTTAGGGCTCTACATCCTAAATGGAGAGCAAAGGTCATGGCGATTGAAGAGTCGAAAGACTTAACGTCACTATCTCTTGATGAGCTTATCGGGAACCTCAAAAAGTTAACGAAAGGCTCAATCAAGAAAGATTCTACAATAGTGAAAGCAAAAGTTGAACGGAAAATCTAATGCTTTAAAGGCTCACGAAAGAATCTAGTGTGAAAGGATTGTTTAACTTCTAGGTGTGACGAGAAGAGTACGCCATGGCGGTAAGAGACTTCAAGAAGTTCTTTAAAAGAAGAGGTAGATTCGTGAGACAACCTCGGAACGACAAAAAGACGTTCCAAAGAAGCCGTGATGACAAGAACGGTAAAAGTGATAGAAAATGCTTTAGATGCGGCGACCCGAATCATCTTATTGGAGAATGTCCAAAACACGAACTGACGCAGAACTATAGAGTTTTGTCGGAGGCTTTTGGAGCAACAGGATGAAGAAGATGCTGAGAAGGTCAAAAAGAAACGTGTCTCGTAGCTCATGCATCAAGTGAGATATGCCTTAGAGTCGACTTGGAGTCCGACGAATGGATCAAGGATAACGGATGTTCTAAACATATGACGGGTAACTGAAAGCTCTTCTCCACTTACAAGGTATACAATGGAGGTAATGTCATTTTTGCTAGTAATCTTCGCGGTAACATCATTGGCAAAGGTACGATTTCTATTGACTCTCTCAAAATAAATAATGTAGAACATGTCGATAACTTAGGATTTAACTTGCTAAGTGACTTGTCAGATAGGGTAAACATATATAGCAACCCTAATACAGCATCCTGAACCGAATGCCTTGACAAGGGCAAAAAGGTCAAAATTCCCAAAAGGATAAAATACACACGATAGAATCCTAATAAAAGATTCGGAGAGATCATTCCCGGGTCGTATGTCCCAACGAGGCTGCAATTGAAAGTAATCCTGGTTTGATGAGAAATTGAATGATGGAGAATATATGATGGAAACACTGATATAATTACAACTAAAATTAATTAAATAAAACTTAATTTAATCTACGGGAAAACAAGCAAAGGAAATGGGTATTAAAACCTAGTGAAACCAAAATCCCCCACCCCTGTAATAGGGAAATCCTAAAATTAAATCTAAATTAAATACGGGGAACAGAATCAGGTATCGGGAAACATAAATACTACAATTAAGAAAATAAATGCTAAATTAAATTAAAAATCAAAATTAAATTCTAATTAACTTAATTTAAAAAATAAAGAAAACTAGAACTAAAACGGAGGTCGTTTGAATGTAAAACGAAAAGAAACGGTAAAACGCACCCGGTAAAACGGGTCTAAAACTGAACAATTAATAAAAAAATTAACTATACTAAATTTATAATTTTTCCTAGACACTAAATGACAAAAGAAAATTTTATAAAAAAGAAATATATTTTTTTATTAATTTTTAGATTTTTTATGATTTTTATAGAAAAAGTGAATAAATAAATCTCATTTTAATTGCTAGAAAATACAAATTTAACTAGAAAAATATAGAAAAAAGGTTTTTATATGCCTACAAATGGAGAGACAATTAATGGAAACAAAAGCCCTAATTTTTATTAACTAATTGAACCCTGCTAATTGAACCCTAATTTGCTTAATTAAAAATATGAACCCTAATTATAAAACTAAAAACTAAAAATATTAACTTAATTATTATTCTAGAAAAGACAGGGTGCAAACTTGGTAAAGTGAAAGACAAGGGTAGGCGGGGTAAGTAGAACAATTTTACACTATAGAAGAAACGGGTAACCCTAGACTTTAAGAAAAGTACAAAACAGACCCTGCGATTTCAGCTTATTTTGGCTTATTAAAAAGTGCTTTTCAGACAAAACTTAAAACTACAAAGTTATAGAACAGCTTATTTTTAACAACTTTAATAAAGACACTTGGGACTTTTGACAAAAGAATAAGCTGAAAAATAAGCTGAAAGATTGCTGTCACAGAAAGTGGAGGTTTAAAGAGCTTTTTAGATTTTAGCTTCTAACTAGCTTATTTCTAGGTGAAACTTTGAAACAGAAGAAGCTTAATGTAGCTTAAGATGTAAACTAAAGGATTTTAAAAAGAAAAAGGTTAAGGTTTAACAAAGATTACAAGTAAATAGAAATGAAAAAGTGCTAGTTCTTGCTCAATTCTGAAATTAGCTTTTGCTACAAAGCTACAAGGCTTATTTGTGAACCTTAAAAGCTTAAATGTTGAATCTAAGCTAGACTATGTTTATTAATCAAAACTAGATAAAAGTTTTCTAACAATTTAAACTAAAAATAAGAAAACAAGAAGAGTATTAAAAGAAAACAGTTTGAAAAGCTGTTGGTTGCTGATGCATTGTGCTTGCTGGTGCAATTGGCTATGCACTAAGATGCAGCCTAAAGGATCACTTTAAAAACTCATAACTAGCTCATTACATGTGTTCAAATGCACATTATCACAATGTGACCTCTAAAGTGACATAAGTTTCTTAAATCTAAAAAGCACTTAATTCTCTAAACTGCCCTGGTGCTGGCAAGAGATTTATAAGCTCTAAATTTCTGAATTCTACTATCTAATCTCTAAAAGCTTTTTAAAACTTCAACTTATACCCTAACTCAACTAATAGGACTAAATTGACTAACTATATTTGACTTTTTGAGTCAAATATAGCCAAATCCAAACACTCCCTTAGGTAAGCTGTCAAACACAAATTAGCATTTAAAATCCATAGAAAAGCTAAAACAACCTAAGCTTTTTATCTACTCTTATTTAATATGACCTAATAAAGCTGTTTAAGCTATAAAACCTATAGCTTATAAGTAAAAATAAGCTACTTCTTCAGTGAGGCTTGTTATACTACTAGCTAAGATAAAGAGTAAAAATGAAAACTAACTTGATTTAAAAATATAACAGACTAAAGCTAGTTCAATTCTGAACTAAGTAAACTAATGACAAGATTTAAGTGCAAAAATTTAGATCAATAAGCAAATTGAGATAAGCTATGATGTAGCTGAAAAGAAATATAGGAAGGAAAACCTGAATTTGAAGATTCTTCTTCACCTAGACATCCAAGTGAAGAGTCTAGGTGATCCTAATGGCTTCCTCAAGCCTCTAACCCTTAAAAATCACAATAAGCTAAATATGAGCTTATTTGCTCTTATATCTTCAAAATGAACTTAAAAACTCTCAAGTAATCATAGTCTTTGATATAAATGAATAAGGATAAGCCAAATCGAATGACTAAAACAGGATAAAGGCTCAAAAAATTGGCCTTCTTAAAAAGTAATAAGCTCAAAGAGCTATTTAGAGCATATTTGATTAAATCGATTCTACTTAAAAAACAAATGTTGAAATAAAAGTACAAACCTTAGTTGAAATTACATTAAAATGCTTGAAGAAATACTGGAATATAAATTACACTTAAAAAAAACTTGTAAAGTGTTGTAGTTGATACGGCTTTGGTTTTTTCCTTTTATACAAGTCCTCTTTCTTTTTGTCATGGGTTGGGTTAGCTGTGAGGAGTAGAGGAGCAGCATACTCAATCCATTGCCTCTCTGGCTACATCATTCTCAGCCATGGATGGGGTGCTTCGGGTTGAGTGATTGTGCCAGGGGAGAGGGTTATAGGGGCAATGGGTTGTGGGAAATGGTGAGGGGTGAGCTGTGAGTGTACTAGGGAGGTGGTATTGGCCATAAAACCGTGGGGAAGGGTAGTATGAGGTTTGGCGGGAAGCGGGTTTGGGTACGTTTGTGGTTCGCAGGTTTAAAAGAGAAGATTGAAAAAGATGCAACACTAGCCCCTCACCTTTCTTTCTCTTTTCATTCTATTTTAAACCGAATTTTAGTTATAAAGGAGTTTGGGAAATAACAGCTTTAGCCCCCGTCGTTTTATAACTAAAAGAATAAAAGAAGGTTTTGATAAATTGCAAAAATGGTCCCTGCTGTTTATTACTAAAAGGGAAAGGGTTTTGGAAAATTGCTTTCTAGCAATTTAGATAAAATATTTCTTAGTTTATCTAAATAACACATGCTCCTAAATGCTAAATGCTAACATGTCTAACACTCCTCCAAGTAGGTTTGACAACTTAAATATTTCATCCGAAATATTCAAGTATCTCTAACTTGCGATCGCAAATGTTAAAGGTCATATTCGAAAGTTCATATTCAAGCCTTTTAACAACATATGTTAAAATGCTCTTCCTAAAGCTAAAAGCTTACATCAACCTTCGCGTGACAAAGATCTTACGAGTTTCTACATAAGTGATTCGTAGCATCTTTAATATACACACCTTAAGACTAAGTACTTTCACTTCCGTTAGTCTTTTCCATTCCCTTAGGAATGATGAAACAAATCTCATAAACATGTCATTCTCATTTTAATAGTCTTGTTACTATTAAATACATTCCGATAAATCTCGACAACTTAATCATTTCATCCGAAATGTTTAAGCATTTTTAATTCGCGAAATGCAAATTAAAATGTCACACATTGTTCATGTCGAATTCGTTTCACAAAAACCTAAATCACGCCTCTATTATTATATAGATGATTAATATTTTCCTACCACATTTCCGCTACCATCTTTATGACAACCGCGTACCTCGTCGTGTGATTGTTCTAAGAACATTCGTAATACTCGAAAAGAGCTACATAACTTCGCGGATGAAGTTCACCGTATGCTAACCATCATCCGTCATGACATTGTCAAGCTCATTGCTTCCGTCGTTATTTCTCTTCACCTATTCTTTTTATTTCACCTATTCTTTTTATATCCGGATGAGCACGAATTGGAAAGGAAGGGAAAACACACATCTTCACATATATCTTTTAACCAAACACTCTCAAAAACTCACATAGGTGATCCTTATTCACTAGAAACCACAAGATACACTTCTACCTTACACTAAAACCTCATAACTATTATTCACTCTTGATAGTGATCATTAGTTCTAGTACATCCCCAAATCACCAAAGTGAAATGAAAAACCAAGTCATCTTTACTACTATCAACCTCGATTAATCCACCCCTCACTTTCACAAGAAGATTCACCATGTAATCATTTCCAATAAGTGAATTTCGTAATGAAATACGTCTTATCCTCATATCCCGACACTCATAAGCATGTGTGCCTATGTTGTCAAACGACTAGATGATTAGAACTTCTCCATATGGATCTCTTCGATCCATCCGCCGTAAGTCATCTAGGTACACTTAGACTAGATTACTTAAGGATAAAACCAAAGCTTTTGATCAATTCGAAATATTTAGTAGGAAAATCCAAAACCAATTAGGTTGTTCAATAGTGTCAATTAGAACTGACCACGGTAGAGAATTTGATAAAGAGGTGCAATTTGGAGAGTTTTGCAATACCAACGGTATTACACCATAACTCTACTTCTCCAGCTCCACGCACCGAGGACCTTAAACAAACGTGGTCAAAGATAAATAGGAGCACTTCAAGAAAAAGAGTAGGACTAATTTTTAATGATCAATCAATTACCACAAAAGTTTTGGTGTAACGCCATAGATACTTCAACATACATTCTCAACCAAATTCTCATTAGAGCCATTCTAGGAAAAACACCTTATGAACTCTTAAGAGGTAGAAAACCTACATTAGATTATTTTAGAGTGTTTGGAAGCAAGTGCTTCATTTTGAACACAAAAGACTACCTTACCAAGTTTGACCCAAAGTCATACGAAGGTGTCTTTTTAGGTTATTCTCAAAATAGTAAAGCCTACATCATCCTAAACAAACACACTAGGAAAGTCGAAGAATCACTTAACGTGACATTCGATGAAACTCCTCCACCCTCTAAGACATCACCCTTGGTGGATGATGACTTAGATGAAGAAGAAGCAATTAAGGTCACCGAAAAGAAAAACCTAGAAAATGACATTGTGGATGAAACTTTAGAGATTGATGAAATAGTCAACATTAAGGAATCTAGGAACCATCCATTAGAAAATGTCATAGGAAACCTTAACCAAAGAACCCTTAGGTCACAAGCCCAAAACCAAAGTAACTTCTTTTGTTTTATATCAACTATAGAACCTAAGAATGTGAATGAAGCATTAGGAGATGAAAGTTGGATAGTCGCCATGCAAGAAGAATTAAATCAATTCGTTGCTAACGACGTTTGGGAGTTAGTTCCTCAACCTAGGAATATGACAATCATAGGAACTAAGTGGGTATTTAGAAATAAGTTAGACGAGAACGGTATTGTTTCTCGAAATAAGGCTAGGTTAGTTGCTCAAGGCTACAACCAACAAGAGGGCATCGATTATGATGAAACTTATGCCCCGGTTGCTAGACTTGAGTCCATTAGAATATTATTAGCTTATGCTTGTGCCTTAGATTTTAAACTATTCCAAATGGATGTAAAAAGTGCATTCCTGAACAGTTTTATCAATGAGGAGGTATACATGGCACAACCTCTAGGATTCATTGATTTCAAAAAACCGGATCATGTTTATAAATTAAAGAAAGCTTTATATGGTCTTAAACAAGCACCCAAAGCTTGGTATGATAGATTAAAAGCTTTCCTTATTAAACATGAATATAAAATGGGAATGGTAGATAACACTCTTTTTACTAAGAAGAAAAGTTCAAATCTCATCATTGTTTAAATATATGTCGATGACATTATATTCGGTTCGACTTGTCAAGACATGTGTGATGAATTTGCCAAAATTATGCATGACGAGTTCGAGATGAGCATGATGAGTAAACTTAACTTCTTCCGTGGATTACAAATAAAACAAATGGAAGATAGTATTTTCTTTAATCAATCTAAGTATATTAAAAAATGCTTAAGAAATTTGGTCTAGAAGAGACTAAACCAATGAAAACCCCCATGTCCTCCGATACTAAACTCACGAAAGATGAAGAGTATGAGTCGGTAGATAGTAACAAGTATCGAGGCATGATAGGTAGTTTATTATACCTAACGGCAAGTAGGCCTGATATCATGTTTAGTGTCTGCCTCTGTGCCCGCTTCTAAGAGGCTCCCAAAACCTCTCATCTTGAAGTGATTAAGCCTATCTTCCGATACATTAAAGTAAGTACGCAATTAGGATTATGGTATCCTAAGGGGACCAGCATAGAAACCATAGTATATGCCGACTCTGATCATGCGGGAGATTATGTAGACCGAAAGAGTACTAGCGGTATTTGTACGTTCTTGGGATGTTGTTTGACATCTTGGTTCTCGAAGAAACAAACTGTTCTTGCTATATCCACTACCGAAGCCGAATACGTAAGCGTCGGAAAGGCATGTCAACAAGCACTATGGATGAAACAAGCTCTCATCGACTACGACATACGACTCGACGACGTTCCCATCATGTGCGACAACAAAGGCGCGATTGACCTTAGCAAAAACCCGATGCAACATTCTCGTACCAAACACATCGAAATACATCACCACTTTCTTCGTGATAATGTCCAGAAAGGACATATCTCAATTGAAAAAGTGTCGTCCGTTGACAACATCGCCGACAATCTTACAAAATCCCTTAAACGTGAATCGTTTAACTACCTACATCTTGGTTTAGGAATGATGGAACACATTCCATAAATCATCTTAGTCCGCTTCTCTTTCTTCTGTCTCAATTCTATTCTGTGTTGCATTCCGTGTCATGACAACTTAAATACTTCATCCGAAGTACTTTAAGCATATTTAATTCGCAAAACGCAAATTAAAATGTCACTCCCCTTCGTAAATTTTTTGTCAAAAGCCAAGTTCAAAAACCCTTGACTGAGGGCGGCCCCTATATAGGTGGCCCCCTAATATATTTGGGACCGCCGTTAAATATAGGACTGCCACCAGCAAGTCACAAAATGGGACACTTAAACAAAAAATTTCAAAACAGAAAAACAAACACCCCCTTACCTGCTGCACTCGTCGAACACGACCCAAAACCCACCAAAACTCAAAATCAACCATCTAAACATAAATTGAAGATCAAATCAACACTAATAATCAATCCTAATATCACAAAGATTATCAATTGTAAGTTATTTCATCTATTTTTTTTCAATTTGAGTCTAGGGTTCATGATGAACACCAAAAATTAAAATTGGGGATTTTCTTGTTTTTTTTTAATTTTGTACAATTAAGACAACTAGGATACAATGTATAACTAATATGCTTCCCGTAGATATAAGATTTACATATATTAGTGAATTTGTTGAAAAATTGATTTCGAACCAAAACCCTAATTTTATTTTCAAATCACTCACGTTAGAAACAAAATAAAATTGGTTAGGCGTGACCCTGAGAGGTACGTTGGATATGGGATCACAGATTCATGGGATGAGATTGTTGAGACTTTACAGGGAGCTCCAGTTAGTACCGATACAGAGTTAGGTGCACACATGAGAGAGTTTGAGTCTATGGTTAGGCGAGATACAGATGAGATCTACACGAGGTTGGATGATGAGCAGGGACAGAGACAGTTATTGGCCGGTCGGGTCAATATGTTGTTTCGGGATAGACGTACTCATGCGCATACACGTCAGCTCATGGAGACCGAGGCTGGCATGTCCAGAGAGGCTTGGAGACGAGCTATGGATTCGAGCGATCTTGCTCATGGAGGGGTTATATCTCTACGCACCACAGTTCATGCACAGATGGAAGAGATCACAGAGTTACAGTCAGCAGATCGTAGGAGGCGGAGAGCGATGTCGGATTTGCTAGAGACAGACCGCAGGAGGCGGGAGGAGATGAGAGAGCTGAGAGCTGCTGATCGCACTCGACAGCAGCAGATTGTTCAGACCTTGACTGCTATGCAGACATTACAGAGGGAGATGGTTCCACTACAGGGACTAGTCACCACATTGCAGGGACAGGTGATGACATTGCAGGGACAGGTTACTACCTTACAGGGACAGCAGGGACTCGCTGGGGGTCCTGCACAGCCAGAGCTACCAGAGGACACTGGCAGCAGTTCTTAGATTAGACTTTGTTATGGCTAGTCATTTTGTATATAGCCTACTAAGTATTACGGGTTTAATCCCGGCTAGTAAGGCTTTAGGTTATTATGCTTACTTTGTAACCTAAACATTATGATCATTTTGTATCGAAACCAATCATGTATGTTTTCCAGTTATATATGAAATGGTAGTATTATGTCATGTTTATAATCGAATTTGTGGTGAATGAATGTCGATTTGGTTATCCCGTTGTTAATTACAATTCAATTATACATTTCACTGTGTGATGTGATCTCACTTTATTTATCATGGATATGTCATGTCAGGGTTATGATTTTATGAAATCTAACGGATATTGTATTTTCTTGTGATTAAAGAAAATGGCACCAAAAAGAGCAACAAGGTCAACGCCGGTCACAACAACAACAGACCCAACAGCAACCACAACCACTACGGTCACTAATGCCCAACTCCAAGCTATGATTAATCAAGGTGTCAGTGCCGCTCTGGCCGCACGTGACGCAACCAGGAATGGCACTGATAGCCATTCTTCGGGAACGGGTGTCAGGGGATCTGAACGCGTTGCTAGAGAATGCACTTACCAGGATTTCATGAAGTGCAAACCTCTGTATTTTAAGGGCACTGAGGGAGTGGTTGAGTTAACCCAATGGTTTGAAAGAATGGAGACTGTCTTCAGAATAAGCAACTGCTCGGTGGAAAGTGGTTCGTTAAATAGTATATATATATAAAATAACACAAATGCAAATCTCAACCAAATGCCCTTGACCAAGGCAAAAGGTCAAAATTGTCAGAAAAAGTCTTAGAAGGTCGTGGAGAAACATAAAGAAGTGAGCAATAAGGGAAATTGCTTTATGACATTATTATCTATATTATTTACTAATCTATTATGCTTAGGTCTTTAATCTTATGCTACTCATTAGTAACTTAGTACTTAATATGGGCAACTTAGCTTGCCATAGATGATCCTTCGATTTTATCATCCTAAACCAATGCTTGCATGCACCTCGATAGACTCTTTGCTATATATATATGATATTATGCATGCTTATCTTTTGATAAAATTTGCCTACATATGCTTCCCTCATAGAACTCAAGATAGTTGATATTGTGAAGTTGGATAATAAGTATTAGATGATTCATGTGAGATGAGGATTGACTGAAAAAGGGAAATTTAGAAATTTTTAAATACAAGCATATCAGGAAATTCTGGAAAAAGTTTTTTGTCTCTAGAAAACGGCCCCCTAAAATACTGGGCGGGCCCCCAATATATATGGGACCACCGGGGTAATTAAGGGACCGCCATCAGAGGTCACGGATTCTTCTACTGTGACCCCTTGAATTTCTGTGCAGTTGACCACTATCCCATCTAGGCCTAGATATAATTTCTGCATTTTGACAAACACTTTTTGGAATCTAAAACTTCAAACCCTATGCCTTACTTCTTTAATCTATTTCTTCCACCTTAAATCATGAACTCTCTTCCATCATCATATTCATCACCTCATTCTACCATGAATTCCTAATATCACAAAGATCATCAATTGTAAGTCATTTCATCTATTTTCTTTCAATTTGAGTCTAGGGTTCATGATGAACACCAAAAATTAAAATTGGGGATTTTTGTGTTTTCTTTTAATTTTGTACAATTAAGACAACTAGGATACAATGTATAACTATTCTGCTTCCCGGAAGTATAATAGATTGCATTAGATTTCTGAATTTGTTGAAAATTGATTTTCGAAACCAAAAACCCCCAAATTTTATCTTAAATCATCTACACATTGAACATAATAAAATTGTTTATTATCATTTGTTATCCAAGCATAAAAACGTTCAAACACATGCATAATGATCTCATGAACAAATTTCGAGATACATAATTCATATGTATTTTTCAACTTGTTTAGATGAGCAAAACCAAATTAAGGAGCGTTTGGATTAACTCATAGGATTTTGTATTTATGTCGAGTTAATCGTTACTTCACACTTGTTGCATATAGGCACACACTAGGCATCTCGTTAAATAAAGGAATCTCACTACATTTATCTTTTCTGATTTTAGGTGAAATGACCTTGGAAGATGAATTACGAACACAAAATCATACGTTCCAACAATCTTAAACGAAAACTATATTCCTGATATCTTAAAACATATCATTCTAAACCTAGAATGTAGGTCAATCCATGAAGGTCGCCCTATATCTCCTGAATCCAATAAATACGATAATATTCAAACTCCATGAAGAAATTTATCCAAGATTTCTACTTGAATTTTATTCTTCAATGGAAATCACCAAATATGACAATCTAAACATCTTCTTAACATTTTGGGCATTGAAAAGAACATTTAAGTTCTCACTCAAGTTATTTGCCTCAATTCTCTCCATTCTATGTAAAGGAGAATGTTATTACTCTGAAGAACCCTCTCTCAACTCATTGAAAACTAATCAAGAGTCAAACACACATTCTTAACACCAAAGGAAATTATCCAATCAATCACAACAACCGGACAAACAATTTTTCCAAACATAATCCTCAAGGAAGAACTTCGTCATGACATGAGATCTTGGAATGAAATCATTCAAGATAATGCCTTTGGCACTCAAAATGACTCACCATTTCTTCCTGCATCATCATGTCACATGATGTATTGCATTCTAACAAGTACTCCCTTCAACTTTGCCTACTTTCTAACCAAACGAGTTGAAAATATTAAAAATCAACCAAATTCTCCAATGTCAAATGGAATGATTCTAAATCGTCTATATGATCACATCATCAAAATTAATCCTCGTCTACGAAAATCGAAATACAAATCATATTGGCATCCATAAAGCTCTTGTGGATTTATCATACTCATTTAAAATTCAATTATCTTACGTATCCTCTAAAGAAGCTTTCAGTGTTGACTCAAATGATGGTTGAAATATTTCTCTAGAATTATCTTAGGGTTTTACGTACGATTATTATTATCTATGTAATTTACTTATCTTAATCACTCTATCGATGGTTAAAAAAATCAAGTATGGGTATAATGTGGTCTACATTTATTATTTTAATGGTTGCTATGTGACATTTAGTAGACATTTTAGTCATTTATATGCTTCATCTTGAGCACATTACATGACTTATTCTCTCCTTTAGATGTATTATGTGATTCTTGAAGTAATGGAAATGCCATAATCGCCCTTCTAATTCTTATTAACCACTCTAAAAATTAAAACTTCTGGAAAATTTCGCGAATCTCCAGAAAACGGTCCCCTTAAATATAGGGCGGCTCCCTAATATATATGGGACCACCACTGATATAAGGGACCACCATCAGGAAACCATGAAATTTTCCTGTCCCCTCTTTTTCTGCAACTCTGACCCTATTCTACTTAGGTCCAACCATCCTTTCCTTTCTAGACAAAACACTTCCTAGAATCTTCATTCTCCAATACCATGCATTTCCCAAAAACATTCTATATAACCATCATTCTTCTCTTAAAAGTCAACGCGTATCGGACTAAAACAAATAGTGATCATTAATATAGTTGTACAATGACACGAAAATGAGAAATGTTACAAAAACCACATCCACTAATCAAACATCATCAAGTCAAGAAAACACATCTTCTTCCTTTCACTTAAAATTTTAAATTTCACCACCATCTTCACATGAACCAACTTCTCTTCATCACTTGAACCCTTTGCTTGACAACATTTCGAATGTTCCTCCTAGACCTCTAAATCCTCAAACACTTCAAAATTATCCTTCTTTGGATATCACACTTTCTTTGTCTCCAATCACTCCTCTTGATCACATTCATAACACTTCATCACCACCATCTCAACCACAACCTCAACCACCTATCATGGGCCATCCACTTTTCTACAACTATCATGACTATCATAGGTCAACTTGCATTTGTTATTCTCACAACCAAAAACTTTTCTTCACTTTAAGAGGTGAGATAAACATCATATTTGCTCAACTTTAATATCTTCTCACTACCGCAATCACTTCACACTTTCCACCTCCACCTTAAAAATATCTAAATGTTTTCATAAACATGAAACCCCAAACCTTTTACTTAAAAAGTCATTATCTATAAATCATGAATCATTTAAGACTTATGTAGTATTGTTTCTCTTTATATTGTATTAGTTCTAGCTTTATCTTGCATGAATGTATTTGTTGGATGTGTTATTGTATGAGTTTCTTGTTGGTTGAATGAAACTCTTCTTGTGTTAATTTAAATACAATGTGTTAACTTGAAAGATATTTGTCTTGCACTTGTACTTCTAACTTTGTTTTGTAGCAAAACAATTTTCGTAAGATCGATCCCTTGGTGTCCCGAACAAGGGGGAGCACACATCAAGAGGGAATCTTGATATCGTCGATTTCTTTCTTCCCTCAGCAACTTGACGATCATTCTTTTTGAATTCGACAAAAAGGGGGAGAAATGGAACATAACTTATTTAATAATTTAACATCTTTAATTTTATTTAAAATGAGTTTATATTTTGTCATTATCAAAAAGGGGGAGATTGTTAATACAAATAATGTCTAAAAACGTTATTTATTTTTTTCGACCTCTCAACGTTTTTGATAACAACAAAATGTAAAAACGTTACAATAAAATAAACTTTTACAAATTATTAAATATAAAATTCCATTTCTAAGATTAGTGATCACTTAAGGTATGGACAAACAAAATAATTAAGTATGATTAGTGATCAAAAAAATATTTTTCTCTTAATCCTCACTTTTAATTCTACAAAAGTATTTTCTTAAAAATACATTTACAAAATATTTTCTAATTAAAAGAAATGTTTTATTAAAAACTTAAAATTTGAAATTAAAATTTTTCACCCAAAATGGAAGGTTCCATAACAGATACAACCTTCACCAAAAAAAGACAAAAAATGGAGCGGAGTCTAGTGGCGGCCCCCTTATATATAAGGGACCGCCGGGACCGCCACCAGATGACCGTTGGGATTCCCTGCCTATAAATACTGCTCCATTCCCAACAGAAAAACATTCCTCTTTACACAAAATTTTTTAGTCTTTTCTTTCTCTCTTTAAATCTTCTTTCTCTTACTAAAACTCTTTATCACTAACATACTTAGATCTTGTTTCAAGTGATCTAATCTCATCTTCTCATCTCTTCCCTCTCATTCAAGTGCAAGAGAAGAACACTTGTATTCGTCAAGAAACGAAGTGTTAATTAGTGATCTCTCCTCTTTTATTCTAAGTACCAAACATCTATTGTATTTTTCTTGTGTATTTGTGTGATTTGGATATTATGTAGATCCGATAGTGTAGATCTTGTGAGTGTGTATATCTTGTGAAGTGGTAGATTGGTTCTAGCTAAGATTATGACTCGACATTTAGCTTAGTGTCAAAAAATAACGTAAGCGACGTGTAAACGGTTTTCTCCGCCTAAAGGGAGCTTGTTGACATAGTGAAATCTCAAGTCAGATACTCGAGGAGTGGAGTAGGGCGAAGAGATGCTTTGTAGCCGAACCACTATAAAATCTCGGTGTCTTGGTTTTGTTGTTTATTTCATTATCTCTTTACATTATTATTGTTGTTATTTAGTTTTCGTTTAGATAGTTATTGCTTGTTCATATTGTGATTTGATTGAACATATAACTCGGATCTATACATTTTTGAAAGTAAACTTTTAAACCGTAAAACAAACGTGTAAACTATTCACCCCCCTTCTAGTTTCCACAAGTTTGTCGAAAATATATGAAAGTGCCCCTCTATTGAAAGATAATTAAATGCTCATCATGATGGTGTAATTTATGTATCTTAACGTTTTACGGTTTTTGCGATATGTAATTTTAAAAAAATAAAGGTGAAAGTGTTTTTTAATTAAAAAACAAAAAGGTAAGAATGGGTGGTGGATGTTTTTTAAGGTTTAATCTTATCCATTAAATAAAATTAAATATTAGATTAATCCTCACAATTAGATCAAACCCAAATGAATGATGGGGATTTGTCCCTGAGTATGTGGGTATAAACTTGTCCTCAAATGAATTTTCTCGTAAGTTTATAAAAATTAGAAAAAATTACATGTTTCGTCCCTGTGGTTTACCCAGAAATCATGTTTCGTCCCTATTAGATTTTAATTACACTAATGGTCCCTATTTTATCAAACATGTTTCACTGATAGTCCATATTCTAAAAAATAAGGACTATCCGTGTTACAAACTTCAAACAAAATTAATTACACAGTTGGTCTCTATTTTGAAAAATTAAGACCATCAGTGGAATAACTTTGAAAATTAGGGATTACCTGTGTATTTAAAATCGAATAGGGATTAAACATGATTTCTGGGTAAACCGCAAGGACGAAACGTGTAATTTTTCTAAAAATTATAATTTATGAAAAGTTGATGTCTTAATGCAATGTTCTAAAACTATTTTTTTAATTAATCCAGTTTTTTGCTCAATCAGTTGAACCACTAATTTAACTTGTTTTTCTTGTGGAAAACCATTTTGTAAAAGTCAAATTGGTTCACGATTCAACCACTTGAACTGACAAGATCAAACCGGATTAAAAACATCCTAGTAATGCTATAAACTTGATATTAGGCGAGGGTATATTTGACTAAGAATAATTATTTTATTCAATTTAAGCAATAATTTGAACGACGGATAATTTGTGAACTTTAATAATTGCAGTACATTACTCCTTGTATAATAAATATGGAAAGATGTGTTAAAAGGAAACAAAGTTAATTCCAATCCTAGCCAAACTTTATTAATCATCAATTCTCACCCGTTAAAAAAGCTATATAAGCTCCCAATATATGATCACCTCTTCACATCTTTAAAAAACGAAAACAAGCTCGATCAATTTTCTCTCTAATAACCCCCGATTGTAGTTTCTGTTGGAAAAATAGTATTGCAAAATGAATTTTTGCAAAGTTTGGACATTATTAATTATATGTATATGTTACATATATTTATATTAGCTTGTAGTTTTGCTTTCTTCTTGAAGAGAGCTTCGCAACGAGCTAAAGTATGTCTAAAATAGAGATAATATGAATGAGATATCAGGTTTCAAAGTGGGACACCTGAAACACAAAATTTGAGAAATTAATTCTCCTACATCGCCCAAGATGGAAAGTGGGGATGGGTTTTCTTTTCAGAATTTTCTGTAAATTTATTTTAAGAATAAATATAAACTTATTTAAAAAGTCTTACAGAATATTTTGTAAATCTATTTTAAAAATAGATATAGACTTATTAAACAAGTCTTACAGAATATTCTGTAAATCTCTTTAAAAATAGATATAGACTTATTAAACAAGTCTTACAGAATATTTACAGAATAATTTTGTGCTATAAAAGATATGGTATATCTGTATTAGTTTTAACAGATTTGTCTAATTAAGGTATATATATTTAATCTTGAAAAACAAGATAAGTTTTTAGTATAAATATAACCATAATTCTCATTCATTTAGAACATCATAAAAGATAGAGCTCTCCTACTATCGAATTTCAGCATCCTTCGATCAGAAACACGCAAGATTTTCGTGATCTTCCAGGCAAGTTTGTCAGCTCCGGCTGTACAACAGTTTTGGACGTTGTACCTTGAGAAACAAACGGCGAATCTGTTTTAAAGGATCATGTTAAACACGAGCCTCGTTCCACGACCTTTTACATTTTCCATTTATTTATCGTTCATAGTGTCTGTCTTCTGCTTCTACCCCATTATGTCTGTTATTTAATTTTCTGTATTTTATTTTTAGTTAATTTAATTTATTCTATTATAATTCAATTTTACTAATAAAAGTGTAATAGTTTCCCTACAATCTTAAAACAGATTCTATGTAAAAGAATTAAAATCACTTTTGTTAAATCGGATTAATTATTAGAGTTAATTACATGGTTCGTCCCTGTGGTTTAGGCCAAATCCCTAATTGAGTCCTTATCTTTTTTTCTTGCTTCGTTAATCCCTATCTCCAAACTATTTCACATCATCCATCCCTATACCCCAATTCAGTTAAGTCCGCCCGTTATCTCACATATCCTTAAGGGTATTTCTGTCTTTCTATGTTTTATAGGGACTGACCATGTAATTTTATAACTAGAATACTTTTTTAACTAGAATACTTTTTAACCATAATATTTTTATACAATTTTTTTAAAATTTTGTACTTTGTAAGATCTTAAATCTTTTAAAAAAATTTAAATCTTCTTTCGTAATTTTTATATTTAAAACAAAACAAAAATTTACATTATTTTTCGTAAAAAATTTAAATTATTATTACAAAAATTTTTAAAAGAAATTTCGTACATTTTTAAAATCTTATTTTTTTTAAATTTTATTTTTTTGTACTTTTAAAATTTTTAAAAAGTTAAAATTTACGTTATTCTTCGTTAAAAAATTAAAAATATTTCGTACTTTTTTTCAAGTTAAGAAAAAATAAAAGAGTTAAAACTTCTTTACTTTTTACTTCAATTTTTTTTACTTTTTTATTTTTTCTTAACTTTTAAAACAATTTAATTTTTTTCTTAGAAATTTTTTTTACAAATTTTATAAATTAAAATAACGTAAAAAAATATTTTTCTTAAAAAAAATTACGAAAGAAGATTTAATTTTTTTAAAGATTTAAGATTTTACAAAGTACAAATTTTTTTTTAAAAATTTGTATAAAAAATATTATGGTTAAAAAGTATTCTACTTATAAAATTACATGGTCAGTCCCTATAAAACATAGAAAGACTGAAATACCCTTGAGAATATGTGAGATAACGGGCGGACTTAACTGAATTGGGCTATAGTTTGGATATAGGGATCAACGAGGCAAGAAAAAAAAGACAGGGACTCAATTAGGGATTTGGCCTAAACCACAGGGACGAACCATGTAATTAACTCTAATTATTATTAACAGATTTTAGAACTATAAACTGTTTTCTGTCAAAACCAGGTTGAGTTTCTTTGGAAATCAGTTTTAATGAAACAGAATTTTAATTTACAGATTTGGAATTACAGATCTATAATGATTTTTTAAAGCAGTTGTTCAGATCAGTTTATTTTAAAACCAAGATTGAGTTTCTATTAAACTGATCTAGTTGATTCATTAAAACCAAGATTGAGTTTCTTTGAAGCAAATCATGTACAAGGTTATAGAAATCAAGATTGAATTTCTTGGATACCGATTTATAACAGTTTATTTAACTGTTTGTGTTGATCTTTCAGGATGACAAACACGATTGTGACTACTCCTGTAAATGTAATTGGTGCGCTAGTTACTAAAATGGTTGCAAATCATAAGAAATTTAGATTCATTGAAACCAAGTGGAGTTCCTTTGAAACAAATCTCTTAAAACATAAGTTGTTATTTTATTAGATAATTGTAATATGTTCAATGAAATCAAGAAGAGTTTATTTGAAACAAGATATTGATAATTATACAAGTTATTATTAAATATCAAAATATATACATCACTTTTACTAAATTAGTGGAAGTGTTTGTTTGACTTGTCTAGTTTATTTTTAAACCGGGTCGAGTTTAATTATTAACTAGATATAATTCTTGAAATTTTGAAGTTTAAAAGTATATCTATAGAAACATTGTTGAGTTTCTTTAGATGAATAGATCTACTGAAACCTTGTTGAGTTTCATTATAGAAATAGATCATGTAAAATAGATCTATTAAGATCTTTTTAATGGAAATTCACAACATCATAGTACATATGTGTTTTTGTTAAAACTTTATGTAATAGGTGATATTGGTTAATTATTTTAATCAAAAGACTTCTTTTAAAACAGTTTTGTATAACGGATCTTACAAAACATTAGTGTTTTAAACAAAAGACGAATTAAAATCATTTTGTTATGAAACACTTGTGATTAAACTTAAATTGGGATACCAATTTTGTATGACACGGACTACAAAATTAAAAACTTGTGTTGAAGCCAAAAATGACAAGGGAATCGATCTTTTCTCTCGCGATCCTCGAACGAAAATAACCAAACCCCTTGATATGATTCACATGGTTTTATGTGATTTGGAATTGATACCTACTAAGGTGTGATACAAAATATTGCTATTTATACTTACTTGGGTGTAAGGATATAGACAAGATTGTTCAATATAAATAAGTTGAGAATTAACTTATTATTGAATTTATGTGCTAAACTTTGAGTAAGAGACACAAATTTATTGCTCTTGATACTCCAACAAGAGAATTGTTGAAAGAAAAGAACCGTGCCTTAGAAGATATGGTTAATGCCATGTTCTTAAGTCCTGGTTTAAGCCATGGCATGTGGGGGAAAGCGATTATATCGACTACTTATCTTTTAGTTAAGTCCTTGGTAAGAAAATAAGATAGTTCTTATGAACTTGAATGGGAAGAAAGACTATCTTTTATTATTTACACAATATGGGGAGGATATCTGCCAAGATATCTGTATTGAACCAGGTTCAAAAGATTTGACCTGAAACCGGAAATTGCATATTATAAGTATATGCGCATAAACAGTAGTGCTTATGTTTTTCTTTATGTATGTTGTTCTACATTGGGATACGATAAGGGAATAAAGAGTTGCTTCCTTCTTTGAAAGTATATTTCCATGTATCATATGGAAATTGGAAGACATCTAGAATTGTTGCGAAAAGTTGTCAAGATAGAGACAACGAATGGATATGATCTAAGATGATAGACAAGATCTAAACTTAAGGAAGAAGAAGGTTTGACCCTAGAAGAAGCAAAAGGGCAGAGAGCGAGAAATCGGTTGGACCGATTTTATTTCTTTCTCATGGTAGAGAAAACGAAACCAAACTTCTTATCGAGAGCGGTAACTTTATTAGAAATGGGCTCAATGGAAAGAAGCAATTAAAAGTGAAATAGATTATATTTTACAAAATCATACTTGGGAGCTCGTAGATTTACTTTCGGGTTTGTAACCACTGGTTATAAATGGAATTCTTCAAGAAGAAATATGAAAGCCGACTGGCACCATTGACAGTACAAAGCAAGATGGAATCAAAGGATTTAGACAAACAAGCAGGTTATATTACTTTGATATTATTCTTACTCGAATAACCCCAATTAGATTGATTATTGCTATTGCCGCATTAAGAAATTGGGAAGTTCATCAAATGGATGTGAAAATGACATTTCTAAACGGGGATTTAGAAAAAGTACTATACATAAACCAACCTGAGGGTTTCATGGCTCCTGAACTAGAGAGCAAAGTTGTAGGCTTGTTAAGTCATTATATGGCTTAAGGCAAGCTCCCAAACAATGACATCAATTTTTTTGACCATATCATGCAAGAATGTGGATTCAAAATTAATGGATGTATGTGCGATCGATAGTATATATGTATTCTTGTGTTTATACATAGATGGTATAATCATCACTAGAAGTGATAACAAGATAAACAAATCTACTAATGACATGTTGGAGTCAAGATTTGACATAAACTTCATTAGTTGTTGCCTTGTTGGATATGGTTCTTGGAATGTGACCATATGGATTTATTTTGATTGTCAAAATATATTATAAGGACAAATATTCTTGAGTAGGTTCAACGTGGGGGATTCTGACCGAGCTAGAATTCAATGATTCTTTTTAATTTCTATTTAAAATAGAGGTTAAAGGTTGCTTGCCAATTTGAATAATAAATAGATTATTAGCACTTATGTGTTTTTAATGACGTGTGTGAATGGAATTTATAAGCAGTTCAAGCTATACCAGTAATTAAAGTGCATGTCATTTGAATAGTATTGACACAAGTACGATGTAAACTTATATAAATTGCATTATGAATGATATTCAGCACTTGCTATCAAATGGAATTGAAAATTTGGATTCTTACTTAAAAGAATCTAGATCTACTAGAGCGGATGTACTTACGCTAAGTGGGAAGCTATGTCTTGGAAATCTTGAAAGTATTTCAAACAGACTCTTATAGCTAAATCTATGACGGAATCTGAATTTATCATTTAAGATAAATTTATAGAATATGCGAAGATGAGTTATTTACGCTTAATTCGTAAAGGACATAGACCAAGGGATGGCGGTTTAAACCAATAACGGCCTTGTTTATAAGTGTATAGTCAATTGAATTTTGAAGAGCTCCTTATCACAATGTAAAACGGCTAAGTCGAGGACATATTCATCAGTAGACGGTGATTGGTGCGACTAATCTCTCTCAAATAGAGTTATCACGATTGAACTACGATAAAGTCAATGGAAACAGCTCGGATCGCTTTTACGAAAGGCATAAGGAGAGAGTTAGTTAGAGAGTCGTCTAAAGGAATGTGACTAAAGCCCTTAAAGGAATGAGTTTCTATGAAGGAAAACCTAACCCAGTTGACTAGAGATCCCAAGATTTGGGTTCAATAGGACAACCTAATTATAGAAATGTGGGGGAAGTCACGTCAATATGGGGGCTTGGTGTTACTAAATTGTAACATTCTATACATCCATTTCTATAACAAATGTTGATTGTTGAGAGGTTAAAATCTGGCTTTAATGATTCAGGATGAAATCTTTAAGCTTAGCTGATTCAAGATAAAATAAACAAACATATGTTTTTATTTGATTCATGATGAAATCACCAATGTGAGAGAGAAAGTGGGGTCTCTTCAATGGGGAAATATAGGGGAGGAGGGATATTTTCATAGCAGCGCTTGTAGACCTGAACTAGTGACTCCCACTTATTTATTTCCCCTCACAAAAAACATAACATGATCAATCATGTTTGACCACAACTTGAGAGAATCTTTTTCCTCAATTCTCACCCGTTAAAAAAGCTATATAAGCTCCCAATATATGATCACCTCTTCACATCTTTAAAAAACGAAAACAAGCTCGATCAATCCCGATTGTAGTTTCTGTTGGAAAAATAGTATTGCAAAATGAATTTTTGCAAAGTTTGGACATTATTAATATATGTATATGTTACATATATTTATATTAGCTTGTAGTTTTGCTTTCTTCTTGAAGAGAGCTTCGCAACGCGCTAAAGTATGTCTAAAATAGAGATAATATGAATGAGATATCAGGTCTCAAAGTGGGACACCTGAAACACAAAATTTGAGAAATTAATTCTCCTACATCGCCCAAAATGGAAAGTGGGGATGGGTTTTCTTTTCAGAATTTTCTGTAAATTTATTTTAAGAATAAATATAAACTTATTTAAAAAGTCTTACAGAATATTTTGTAAATCTATTTTAAAAATAGATATAGACTTATTAAACAAGTCTTACAGAATATTCTGTAAATCTCTTTAAAAATAGATATAGACTTATTAAACAAGTCTTACAGAATATTTACAGAATAATTTTGTGCTATAAAAGATATGGTATATCTGTATTAGTTTTAACAGATTTGTCTAATTAAGGTATATATGTTTAATCTTGAAAAACAAGATAAGTTTTTAGTATAAATATATTCGCCATAATTCTCTATTTCTTTTTTAGCTCATTCATAAAAAGATAGAGCTCTCTCCTTACTATCGTATTTCCAGCTCATTCCTGCGATTCAGAAACACGCAAAGTTTTTCGTGAATCTTTACAGGCTAGATTTTGTCAGCTCACGGAGGTACAACATTTTGGAGTTCTGTACCTTGTAGAACAAACGGCGTGTGTGCTGTTTTAAGGATAATGTTAAACTCACGAGCCCGTGCCCTACGACCTTTTTACATTTTCACATTTTTTTATCGTTCCGCGTAGTGTCCTGTCTTCTGCTTCTATCCCCATTATGTCTGTTAATATAATTTTTGATTTATTTTTAGTTAATTTAATTTATTCTATTATAAATCAATTTTACTAATAAAAGTGTAATAGTTTCCCTACAATCTTAAAACAGATTCTATGTAAAAGAATTAAAATCACTTTTGTTAAATCGGATTAATTATTAGAGTTATTAGAGTTAATTACATGGTTCGTCCCTGTGGTTTAGGCCAAATCCCTAATTGAGTCCCTATCTTTTTTTTCTTGCTTCGTTGATCCCTATCTCCAAACTATTGCACACCATCCATCCCTATAGCCCAATTCAGTTAAGTCTGCCCGTTATCTCACATATCCTCAAGGGTATTTCTGTCTTTCCATGTTTTATAGGGACTGACTTTGTAATTTTATAATTAGAATACTTTTTTAACTAGAATACTTTTTAACCATAATATTTTTTATACAACAAAAAAAATTTAAACTTGTACTTTGTAAAATCTTAAATTTTTAAAAAAATATAAATCTTCTTTCGTAATTTTTATATTTAAAACAAAACAAAAATTTACGTTATTTTTCGTAAAAAATTTAAATTATTATTACAAAAATTTTAAAAAGAAATTTCGTACATTTTTAAAATCTTATTTTTTTTAAATTTTATTTTTTTGTACTTTTAAAATTTTTAAAAAGTTAAAATTTACGTTGTTCTTCGTTAAAAAATTAAAAATATTTCGTACTTTTTTTCAAGTTAAGAAAAAATAAAAGAGTTAAAACTTCTTTACTTTTTACTTCAATTTTTTTTACTTTTTTATTTTTTCTTAACTTTTAAAACAATTTAATTTTTTTCTTAGAAATTTTTTTTAAAATTTTATAAATTAAAATAACGTAAAAAAATATTTTTCTTAAATATAAAAATTACGAAAGAAGATTTAATTTTTTTAAAGATTTAAGATTTTACAAAGTACAATTTTTTTTTTAAAATTTGTATAAAAAATATTATGGTTAAAAAGTATTCTAGTTAAAAAGTATTCTACTTATAAAATTACATGGTCAGTCCCTATAAAACATAGAAAGACAGAAATACCCTTGAGAATATGTGAGATAACGGGCGGACTTAACTGAATTGGGCTATAGTTTGGATATAGGGATCAACGAGGCAAGAAAAA
>BQNB010080955.1:2343-29771 GCA_026074375.1 Tanacetum coccineum
CCTTTCAGGAGAGTCACCCATCTTCCAATCCTGACCCTTCAATCTCAATCCATCTTTTAAGCACCCTTGATCATACTTTACGTTTCTCAACCAATCAAAACCTTTAGGATTGTCAACGTGGCTATGTTAGACATGCCAGGGATCCTTCTAGAAACTCAGGAGCGTGCGTGTGGAGTGAAGGTGTGGATTTACCCTGCGTGTGTTGTTTGTGTAAATGTAAAAGGAGGGAAAGAGGATGTATAGTAACTTAACCCTGTGTGTGTTTAAATCTTTGACTTGGACTGGGTAATAGGATATGGGCTTTTGTTTTACTTGGGCCGGATAAGGAAATGGATTTGGTAAAAGACTTTTGTACTTAGTTTGTAAATGGGTTAAGGCTTATAGGTTTATAAGGTATAAATCTTAATGGGCTGACCCGACCCATTAAATGGGTACGAGTTGGTCCTTTTAAAGATGTATACGCCTTCGGCTTCGATTTCTCATGCTCTTTCCATTCCCGTGCTCGACTTTGTCTGTTTATTTTTGTTCAATTATGATATATCCGTTACCTGCAAGATATAATTCACAATACAAACAAATACACTGCATTTTATGTCATTATTGATCATTATTGGTCTTTTTAGCTCTAAATTAAAAAATAAAAGATATGCGTTTAAGCACATATCACCCCCTTCTAGTTTTCCACAGTAATTATGATCATACCTTAGCCTTGTCTATATGAAACATCAACTAAAAGGGTCCTCTGAATGGAGGAAAAGGTGACAACATAGCAAGTTGTTGGTAAGCCAAAAAGCATGCAAATATCAATGAGTACACATCACTAACCTGATTAAGTTGAGACGGAGAGCTCACCTATCACCATAAAATTAGGCGGTGTATGTCTCTTCTTTAATAAATACGTGATAAAATTAGCTCAGATTAATTGATGTAGTGGTTGCGCTCGTAGAGGTTGTTGAGGCGAGAAATTCTCGCACTCTGCCATCCTTCCACTTTTAGCGACAACACAACATAGTCTAATGATCATCACAGCCAAGTAAAACACAATCATAGCTTATGACACAGTTTATAAGTACATTCAACCGTAACCCGGGTCATCGCAAAGTTGAAAGATCATCGCAAAGTTGAAAGATCATCGCAAAGTTGAAAGATCATCAACATTTAAAAATAGAAATGCAAACATAGATGCGATACCAAACACCCGCCATGGCTGCAACTACAAACCAAGGGCGGCTGCCCCGCTAAGATACGGGCATTATATTATATAAACACTCATTAGACGATGTAAATGACGCCGTTTTAACTATGGGCTATTTTTTAAGATGAAAATATAGATGTGATACCAAACACCCGTCATAGCTACAACCACCATTCAGGTGTGGCTGCCCCGCCAAGATACGATAATTGGTAAATAATGCATATGCACAATATATAAGCAATCCCGAACCATAAATACGCAAATAATCAATTTTAAGATGCGATACCAAACATTCGCCATGTGTGCAACCATATACAGAAAAAAAACCGACAACAAAATGAAAGAGAGAACCAAACCCAAAAAAGTAGGGTTTTCAACCAATTATTTCAACGTCATCAATTCAGTCCCATTCTTTTCCCCCTAAGTTTTGCACATAAACAAATTAGGTTCCGTTTGTTTTTTAGAGGTTTTACCTCTTCATCAATCTTCATCAACAAACCATGTCTATAAAAGAAGAGGTACATCTAAAGTCTTAATCTGCAGGAAAAAGACCGTTTGTTTTTTTGTTCTATTGATGTACTTCTTTCCTTATTTATTTTTCTTTATTTTTTTCACTAGTGTTTTGTACGTTTTCATACTTTTTCATACGTTTTTGTATGTTTTTACGTTTTTGTACGTTTTATTACGTTTTCGTCAGTTTTTTACGTTTTTGTCTTTTTTACGTTTTCGTCTGTGTTTTAAGTTTTCGTACGTTTTTGTCCTTTTTTATGTTTTCGTAAGTTTTTGGCTGTTTTTATATTTTCGTCTGTTTTCGACGGTTTTTGTACGTTTCGAACGTATACGCAAGAAAACAAACAAAAACGTTTCAGAAATTGTAAGCAAAACATACGGAAAAACGAATGCAAACGGTTAGGAGGAAACAGACGAAAACGTATGGGAAACAGACAAAACGGCAAGAAAAAAGACAATAAGCGAACAAACCGGACTCAAAACGTAGGAATAGAAAAACAGACGGAAAAGTACCAAAACCGTACGAAAATCGTACTAAAATTCTACGAAAACGTCAAGATTACGTATGAATACGTAAAGGAAAACGAACGAAAACATGTAAAAAAAAACATACCAAAACATAGAAAATACGGACAAAAACGTACGAATTAAAAGGTTGTTTCTTGTTCGATTTATATCTAAAAAATGTTCATGAGATTTCTATCCTCTTTCTCTTGGAAACAAGAGAAAAGGGGTGCCGAGAGAGGAAAATGCGGATGAATTAAAAACAAAAAAAATGTAAGAAAGAAAACGTATATTAAAAAATACAAAACGCGTGAGAAAACGTATGCAAACGTTAAAAATGTCTACTTTAGTTATGCAAGTCATATTGCATATTGAGATATTTGCAATGCAAGTAATGTAATAAAGCGAAAAATTTCCCCGTATAATTGTGATTATAGTAAAATAGGTTGATTTTTGTATTTAATAAAAATTCTGGGTTGTTATAGCTTCTTAGCACTTTTGTCTGCAAAAAGCAAACAAAAACCTCTGCCCGCCTGCAGAGGTTTGCAGACAAAAGAGGTGAAAAATGCTTCTTATAAAAAAAAAACGAAACCTTAAACATTAGAAAATCACAACCAATAAAACCTTCAATCAAAATGATAACCTTGCCAAACAGTATCAAAACCCATAAGCAAGGTAACAAAATCATCAGCTAACAAAACCCCCCAAAGTATGACGGACCCCTAATTTTAAAATAAAAAAAGATTGAAAACCAAAATATGATACAAAGACGTCAAATAAATTATAATAGATGAAACAAATGCATAAAATATGGAACAACCTACATACCTGCAGATATGGAACCCTAGAATAAGCTTTCAAGAAGCTTCAAGAGAATGTCAGGTGCTATCTGTTATGTACGAAGAAATAAGACAGACCAATTTGGGCTAAAAGAAGCCCAATAAAAAAAGTGGAGCCCGACAGGAAAACGACATCGTTTCATGCCATAAATGATAGTTTTTATAATTATAACTATAATACCTCTTCCTAAAGATTAAAGTGACTTACACTGTGTTCTTAAGTTTTATATATATAAAGAAAATAAAGTAATGTAAAGTAAACACTTTCCTCTTTATTTTGGGAAGAAACACTTTACTTTGAAAAACATCCAAAACACACTAACTTTCATTTCATTTTATTTTTTTCTCCTTAAGTGATACTCGAAAATACAACCTTTTATGTTTACTTTTCATTTTACTTCCTTTTCTTCATTTAATGTAACTCAAGAACACGGTATTAAGTGATAGGTCGCCTTGGATGATTTTTTGGTATTTATATTTAAAAGGTGTTTGAGGTTGCGTTTTGACCTTGATTATCCGATTATTACGTCTTGTAAACGCAATAATCTAGTTTGAAGTGTTTGGACGAGACAAATGGATAACTGATTATATGCGAGCTCAATGCCTCAAAACGCTATTTTTGAAAAAGCAGCTACATACTTACTGCTGCTAAACGCAATTTTTTCCTTACGGCAAAACTACATACTTACCATGATCTTTCTTTTATCTTCTAAGTTTCTTTTAGTTGATGCTATATGATGGAAACAATTTATGGAAACAAAATTTTGTTCAACCTTTTTTTTTTCGAAATCGATTTTCTTACTTACGTAGTTATGTATTGGCGGTAATAAATTGTGTCACCAAATGGTTGTGAAGCCACTGACGAGGGCGGGGTTGATACGTGTTTATGCAAAGATTTTATAAGACTTCCGATAGTGAGGTATATATAAATTGGAAAATATAAAGCGAAAGGACAAGGATACAATCATAGGAATATGAGATAGTTATAAGGGAAAATTCTATTTATGCCACATCAAACATAAGTGCTTCTACTAAATGCACCGGGGCGATCACATTTCTACAAATGCCCCAGGGCGACCAAGGCGACCGGGCCGACTTGGGCGACTGTCACCAAATTTTGACAAGTGTCCCTAGTGTCCTAAGTCGCCCCGGTCGCCCCCGTACTTGCATGGACACGTGTCAATTTATGGTGAAAGTCGCTCAAGTTGCCTAGGTCGCCCCGGTCGCCCTGGGGTATTTGAAGAAATGAAGAAAGTTGGGGGCATTTAGTAGAAGCACTTTTCTCCTAAAGGGAAAAAATAGAATTTTCCCTAGTTATAACTAAAAGGGAAAATTGACTCTAATAGTTCTCTACTTTAATTTTTTTCCTAATCTAAGTACTCTACAATTTTAGACTATAAACAAGTCACTAAACTTAAAAGTATTTTTTAATTTCTTCACCACTCTTTTTTATTTTTAGGGAAAATTACATAAATTATCCTTATGGTTAACTCTAAATTACGGAAATCGTCTGTTTTTATATTTTTTGTCCCTTTTTATGAGTTTGCGTCCGTTTTCATACGTTTTTTACGTTATAATTCGTTTATATCCGTTTTCGTCCGTTTTTATATTTTTTTTACGTTTTCATACATTTTTGTACGTTTTTATTTGTTTTATCCGTTTTCGTCCGTTTGTATATGTTTTTGTAAGTCTTCATACGTTTTTGTCCGTTTAATCCGTTTTCGTCCGTTTTTGTACCTTTTCATATGTTTTGTACGTTTTTATTCGTTTTTATCCATTTTCGTCCGTTTTTCATACGTTTTTGTTCGTTTTTATCCGCATTTATTCGTTTTTATCCGTTTTTGTCAGTTTTATACTTTTTGTACGTTTTTGTACATTTTTATTCGTCTTTATCCGTTTTGTATACGCTTATATCAATTTTTATCCGTTTCTATATGTTTTTGTACCTTTTCATACGTATTTACTACCCACTCGTTATGGATGAATCAAAGACTAATAAGACTCGAGTATTTGAATTTTTTAAACAGTATGTGAGAATTTACTTGATGTGACTGTGGTAGCTCCTACTTCGATATACATGGCCCCACCAGGCTTTTACACGCTCACGGTGGTTCATGACGGGATTCCAAGTAGATCAGTGTGGGTTAGGATCATGTAGATTGTAGGTAAAATGTTGCTGCATACTCACGTTATTCTGAGAAAAGTAAAAAAAAAAAATTGCGTGTTATTTTTTAAAGACAAGTATTCCAAATATACGTACAAAAACGAATAAAAAATGGACGAAAATATATAAAAACGTATGAAGACGTACAAAAACGAATAAAAAACAGACGAAACAGATAAAAACAGACGAAAAAGTATAAAAACGGACGAAAACTCATAAAAAGGGACGAAAAGGTAAAAAAAAAGGGACGATTTTCGTAATTTAGAGTTAACCATAAGGACGATTTATGTAAGTTACCCAAAAAATAAAAAAGCTTGGTGAAGAAATTAAGAAATACTTCTAAGTTTAGTGACTTGTTTATAGTGTAAAATTGTAGAGTACTTAGATTAAGAAAAAACTAAAAGTAGAAAACTAATAGAGTCAATTTTCCATAACTAAAATAATTGTTAAAGTGGTTAATAACTTATTTTTGAAATGTTTTTTGAGGTTATTATTGCGTAATAATTAGTAAGTTGTATAGAAAAATGTTGCCTGCTAAAATTACAATATTAAATCATATGTTTTTTTGTCATTTTACATGTGAAGTTATAGAATAATATGATTTGTCAAACGTTCAGAAAAGTGACCTGATTATTATGATATGAAACAACATAATAAAATTTAAACATTATGTCTTCAAACAACTTACTGAATGCTAATTATCTGATTATTCATTTTAAAATGCATAATTTATTTTAGATAAGCAACCTCAAACACCCGCTCACTCACTGGCATAGAAATTTATGTATTCTAGAAAAACATTTATAGTCTTGGCTTAAACTGATGAGACGATTGTGAGGCATAGTAGATGAATATTTACTACTCCGTACTAGTTAGTTTGGTTTTTCAATTTAATTGAGCATAGACGATGACGATGTACAATATATGTAGGGTGCTATTGATAAATTATTATTAGGTATTATTAAATATAGTGTTGACAAACTAAATTGTGCTTCGATGCACGTGTATTAGACTAAGGGTGCGTTTGGTTTGTATTAGAATTGGTTTAAGATTTGGATTTAAATTTGGTTTAGAGATAAGAGAAAATAATATATTTAAATAAAATAGAAATTAAAAATATTATTTAAAAATAAAATGTGTGCAAGTGTGTGAATGAGATAGAGAGAGATATAAAAAATGTGTGTGAGAGAGAATGTAATTAATCAAAACTCACCCCTCTTGGCTTATGAGTTTTGTGAGCCCTTTATCCTATTTGAAAGGTAAACCCTCAAACCAAACACTTTTTTCAAATCTAAACCTACTCAAAAGTAGGATACCAAACACACCCTAAGACATACATGACTTAATCGAGGTATCTTGTGACCGAATCGACAATTTTATAGCTACCTTAAAATATGTATCATGAGAAGTTCGAACCCTAAATTTTTTATGAAGAAGTCTGGTGCCACAACAATTTATGTGATCATGTATGGGAACAATCTACTATTGTGATGATTTTTGTTAATATCAACGTAATTTTTGTTGAGTGGCCGAAGAAGTGTATATGCAAAATCTCAGGGGTGAGAATGCATTAACTAGGAAAGTTCAATTAGAGTTGTCAGGCTTTTGATTCCCACGAGGCTAATGTTGGCTCCCTGCCTCACGTGCTACGTCGTCGTTTCCGATCTCAGCAATTTGCGGCTTTAATTGAACTTGATCCAATGGACTTTATGGATCATACTTTTGGCCCAATTGCGAATGTGTCGAGTTTTCTTTGGGAGTGTTGAGCGGTTCGGTTATTGGTTGTTCGGTTAATTCGGTTCGGTATAATTTTTTTTATCAATTCGAAAATCGAATCGAACCAAACTAGAATTCACCCAAACCGAACAGAAAAGCGAATTTGAATTTGATTCAGTTTTCGGGTTGACCCGAATTACATAATTTATTAAAAAATAATAATTACATAGATCTTTAGCAAAAAAAAATTATTTCAAACATAAAAAGTGTTTTTTTATATTAGGGTAAAATTTTAATGGTCTTTTTTATATAAATATAAATTCCGTTTTCAGTTCGGTTTTCGGTTCAGATTGTCAAACCCATATCCAACCCGCAGACCGAATTTGTAGTTCGATTCGATTCAGTTTTGGAAAATTCGGTTCGGTTCGGTTCGGTTCAGTTTCAGTTTTCGGTTTATTCGGTTTTTCTACGCACCCCTAGTTTTTTTTATTCTAAATTGTCGTTTAGGCTAGTCACTACAACTCAGTCGTGTGTGTCGGTCGTCCTTATAGTGGGATGCTCGGTCGCTGGATGTTTTGGTCGAACCCGATCGTTGGAACGATCGATAGTCGTGTGTTTTCCAACGGTAAATGTTATTTAAATATAAAAAAAACTTTTTAATTATTAAAATTTAAATAATTTAACATTATAAATACTCACTCACCAGTTTTTCACACACTCAAACCACTATTCTCAATACACATTAAAAAAAATCTCACTACACACTTTCACAAATGTTTTACGAGCTATTTTTTTATAACTCTTCGGACGATGACGATGAAGTTAATGGCGAGCTTACTATTTTTATCGAGGCATGTCAAACGGCATATGAAGCGTCAAAGCCAAAAATCCAACGATCCCAAATAGAAAGGAATCGTTATGGTGCTCATAATCGTTTAGTGGCGGCTTACTTCTCCGAAAACCCACAATATGATGAAGCAACATTCCGTATGCCGTTCAGAATGAGCCGAAAACTCTTCACAAACATTGTTCGAAAGGTAACCGATTATTCCCCCTTTTTTCAACAAACAAGTGATTATGCAGGAAGACTTGGTATTTCATCATATGATAAGTGTAACTTTCCGCCATTTCCGTCAAATGGCATACGAGCGCTCCTGATGCGCTGGACAGAATATCTCCAAACGGGTGCGACAACAACCCGGATCGTCCTACTACTATTTTGTAAGGCCATCATGGAGTTGTATGGTGAAGAGTTTTTACGAAAGCCGACATATACTGACATGGAAAAACTCTATGCTTATCACGAGGAAAATCATGGATTTTCTGGGATGTTAGGAATCATTGATTGTACAGATTGGCCGTGAGAGAATTGTCCAGTTGCATTCAGAGCTTATTTTTCTAGGGGTGATCACGGACTAGATCCATTCATTTTATTGGAAGCGATAGCCTCCAATGATGTATGGATTTGGCATGCGTTCTTTGGTGTCTCTGGGATGAATAACGACGTGAACTTTTATACTTCCATCCCCTATTTTAATGATCCAATCGGAGAGGCATCCGGAATGTTTTCCATTCGTGGCTAACAACGTACCTTATAAAAGAGGATATTATCTTACTGACGGGATATATCCCCAATGGTCCGTTCTTATTAAATCCATTAAAAATCTGGGTACGGATGATCATAAACGAATATTGTATAAGACGAAGCACGAAACAGCAAGGAAAGATGTGGAACGAGCTTTTGGTGTATTAAAGAAGAAGTGGAAGCTATTTAAATATCCGGCTCGAGGGATGTCGCGACGTAGACTATCAGATGTAATGTACACATGCATCATATTACATAATATGATTATTCACGACAACGGGGTATCGATATCTCTCATTTTTTCGAGAGGAACAACACCGTGATGATGATCCAGTAAGAACACATCAAGAATCGATGCAAGTTACTTAGGAGATAATCAACAGAACGACTCATCTAAGCCTAAAAGCCGATTTAGTGGAACACATTTGGAATCATGAAAATTAACAATAGTTTAGTCATTTTATTATTGTAATGTTTTTATGTTTTTTTATTTTATTATGTAATGTTTTTATTATTAATGAAATTTAATTTTGTTTTTAAAAAATTAAAAAAAAATGAAGGTCGTCTTATAATGACAAAAAGTCGCCTGTAGGTCACCGGAGAAAGAAAACTGATGTGACAGGAGAAAATGTATGTCGCTGCAGGTCATTATAATGGACAACCTTATGGATTTTGAACTAAACGTTTATGATTTATCATTTTCCCTTGCTATAAAGAAGACTTTTATTTTTTATAACCTGAACTCTTGCCAGGGTTGATAAATACCAAATTTTAAACATCCATTTTAGATTTGAGGGCCAACATCATGTAACAGACGATCAACTTTTACTAAAAATAGGTGAACGACCCATGTTTTTCTTATTCAGGTTACTTGAGGGATAGTCCTTAACTTATATGTACGTGGCATGACAGAACATGACAACTTTCGGTCCTTTTCCAAACAACAAATGCATATCTAGTGAAATTTGTTTTTTTTGGAACGACAATTTGTGGCTACATGGCCCCTAGCCCAGAAGGCGTAGCGAGCCCACACAACCAGGTTGGGTCTAGCCTAGAAGGCAATGGCACCCTTCCCTTTACACACGCGGGAGGAAACCCCTATCGCCCTAGACAAGACTCGAACATGAGACCTTGCCTATAAGGGTAAAACCTCCATACCATTGGACCAAATGCCCGTTGGTATCTAGTGAAATTTGTAACTTAAACTTTTTGCAAAAAGTCAATTACCATATCACTAAAGCCATGAACCTATGTCTAAGCCTGTCAACCAAAACTATATTTTATTATATCACATTCACCTTTACCACCCCTTGGCCATACGCCCCCTACCCTCCCGCACATCCCCTAAAAGAATGAACATAGATTGGATGATATGGCTTAAATCAAGTGTCGGTGTATATGTTCGGAAGGATCAAAACCGGAGGACAGGATATCTCGCCGGAGGATACCAAGCCGAAGGAACTTAGTAGCAACACACCACCTAAGGGACCGGGGATTTCTCTCGGACCAGTGGTCTATAGCTAGTACTCATGACAACGCTGCAATCCCAGGAATCACGGGATTATGTTCCCCACGTGGCTGCGCCGCCTGACACAACAGTAGGGGTAGTTCGGCGCAACCATTCTTTATGCGTCAGGAACAGTACATGTCAATAGTAGACCGGGTAGTATAAATACCCCCTCATTTACTGCAAACCAGGTAGCATTTACTGCACTCATACTTACTTATTCACTTTCACGCTTTCCGGCTCTCACCATACACTTACTCTCACGCTGGAGCTTGGTCTTGGGGTCCAACCCAGGGCAAAGCTAACACGTCTTTCTTTCTTATTCTCAGGTACTCAATGAATACCCCACGGAATCTTAAAAGATCCCACATCTCACTCGAGGTATAGGAAATTACTTCGACAAATTGGCGCTATCCGTAGGACCTCAAATCTTATCTACCACAGTAGCAAGATGGCAGGGCCCGAAGGGGGAGGTCCCGAAGGTCAAGACGACCTGGAGGCGACTCCACCACCTTTGCCGAAGGAACAAATTGAGGGGCATTTGTCAGTCCTTAAATCTATAATCAAAGATCACAACAGGAGGAATAAGACTAACCCCATACGGTTAGACTTTGTGGAAGAAGACACTGAAGCAAGGGATAACCGCATTGTAAAAGGAAAGGAAGTAGTAGATGATGACCTCAAGAAACCCTTCAAAGAAGCCCTAAAAATGCCCCTCACTCTCAGAATCATAGAGTTTGCCGGCCCAGAATACAAGATTCTGAATAACATTAATTTATACGATGGGACCACGGATCCGGAGGATCACTTAATTCAGTTTTCCAGTGCAGCCAAATATGGAGAATGACCTATGTCAGTATGGTGTAGGATGTTTCAACAAACACACTCGACGGACCACCTAGGGGATGGTTTGAACGCCTTCCGGCCAACAACATCAATGAATGGTCAGATCTAAAGGAAGCGTTTGCCGCCAGATACTCAGTTAGAAGAGCGTGCTTTAAGGAGTCACACAACATTACCAAGATAGTTAGAAAGGCCAACAAATCGCTGACATCGTTCAAAGAAAGGCGGACGGTGGAAACTGGGTTTATCATGGGAGTGCTGGAGGTCATGAAGATCTCATCATTCATGGACTCACTCAAAAGCCCAGATTTGGCGAAGCGTTTCTCGGACAAGGCCCCAATGACTGGAATGAGATGATGAGAAGGTTAGACGATTTTGTTCGGTCTGAAAGGGATTTCGCGCAAACAGAACTTCCCAAAGGCGAAACGGGAGAGCAACATCGGAAATCATACTTTCTTCCGGTTCGAAAGGATGATCGTCCCTACCGGAATAATTATAGGGGGACCCCCAGAAGTATGATAACCGGAATCATAATAAAGGAAGGGACAATTATCTCCCATATAGGGGAGGTGATAATCGGGCTCCTTACCCTCCTCCTAGGGGAGACTACCAGGCCCGGGTGGCTCCAGTTCTCACTCTGGATGTGCTCACCAAACCCCAAAAAGAAATTCTGGCTACCGAAACTCTACTACGACTTGCACCTCCAAGGACCATGCTAAACCCCATGAATGGTGGCAACATGGATAGGTACTGTGACTATCACCAAGAAAAGGGCCATCACATGAATGATTACCACCAGTTAAGAAAACAACTGGAGACAGCACCGGAGTCAGGAAAACTGAACCACCAAATAAGGGACGTACGACAGAAAATAAGAGGAAATCAAAGGGGGGAGGGTCCCCAATAGGGAAAAATAATCAACATGATAGGGGTTAGATCATTGAGGGAGAAGAATAGAAAAGCATGAGAAACGACAAAAGAATGGATGAATACCCCTATCACTTTTCCTTCGGTCTCAACGAAAGATGTCTCGGACGAACCGTTAATTGTGGAGGCTGAGATTGAGGGATATTTGGTCAGAAGAATATATGTTGACGGAGGAGCGTCGGTGGAAGTCATGTTCGTACACTGCTTTGAGAATTTCAGTCCGGAAATAAAAGCCAGGCTGAAGGAGACTCAAACTTGGTAGGTTTCGCCGGAGAAGCAACAAAGCCCCTAGGCAAGATCGAGTTGGAAGTGTGCTTTAGAAGTGAAGGGCTACGCAGAAGGACGACGATGAAGTTCATTGTCATCAGGGCTCCCTCGCCTTACAATATAATTTTGGGAAGGACAGGCCTAAGAACGTTGCGGGCCATACCTTCCACTATCCATTCCATGATGAAATTCCCAACTCTAAAGGGAGTTGCCACTTTGGTCACTCGATCTGTAATTATCTCGGAATGTAGGCGGTTGGAAAAGAAACAGGTGGTCGAAGAAGAAGAGAAGAAAGAGGAAATCGAGACGAAGGCGATCAATATAACAGAGTAAGTACTAGTAAACCCAGCATTCCTGGATCAATTGGTTGTTATATGAGGGGGACTCCCCGAGACATGTAGATCTCAATTGAAACTCCTATTGAAAAACAACATGGACATATTTTCTTGGGAACCCGCAGATATGACGGGAGTTCCCCGAAGGATCATAGAATACAATTTGAACGTCAATACATCTGTCGAGCCGGTATGTCAGAAACAAAGGGTTTTAGCGCCCGAGAAAAGTAGTGCGGTAGCAAAGGACGTTGACGAATGGGTCAAAGCCGGCATTGTACGACCGGTCAAGTATCCTACCAAGAATTCCAACCTGGTACTTGTCAAAAAATGTGATGGAGCATGGAGAATGTGCATTGATTTCAAGAATATGAATTCGACTTGTCCGAAGGATTACTACCCCCTTCCCAACATAGATTGCAAGGTAGAGTCCGTAATGGGTTTCAAATACAAATGCTTCGTGGATGCCTACAAGGGCAACCATCAGATTCAGATGTCGAAGGAGGATGAAGAGAAAACCACGTTCTATACGAACCAAGGAACATACTGCTACACAAAGATGCCCTTCGGACTAAAAAACGTGGGAGCCTGATAACGCCCAAATTATGCATGTTTTCTATGGCGTTACTTGTATATATTCTATCACTTCTCGTGAACTTTCGATACTTAATAAACTAAACTTGCTTGCAGGATCACTTGAAGACATCCCAAGGCTAGATACATCAAAATCAAATACTTACGCGATAAAGAACGCATCACTCAAGAAAAAGATCAACAATCAAGTTCTATGTACCAAAAGTACGCCGCACTTAACAATTGTGCGCCACACTTTCCTTCAAGTCAAAGGCAGTCAACGTTGCATTAACTCAACAAGTACGCCGCACTTAACAATTATGCGCCGCACTTCCCATCTGATATAAAGCATTTATGAAGACTTTAATGCTACTGCATTTACACCCCAAGTACGTCGCACAATCTTTTGTGTGCGCCGCACTTTCTCAATAAACATTTAATGCTAGTGCATTTAATCACCATGTGCGCCGCATAATCTTTTGTGTGCGCCGTACTTTTCACCCAAATTCAGCCTATAAATAGAGGATGAATTTTCACTCTCAAATCATTCCTCCCCATTCCTCTCACTCAACAAAACACACACAAACCCCAATCCTCTCATCCATCGCCATATAAACACCAAAAACACTACTTCCCTTGAAGAACAAAAGATCCAACAATCAAGAACGAAGACGGTTACCAACTTAGTTATTGAAATAATGGAAGTTTATGTTAAATCTACTTTTGTTATGAACACTTTAGCCATGAGAGGCTAAATCTCTCATGACTACTCGGTGATGTTATGATAATGAATAAGCATTTGGTATGATCATGATCCCTTTAATCTCAAGCTTATGTTGAAATCCTATTATATCTTATCTTTTCCATCTTTGCTTATCAACTTAAAATATAGTCATATTGGTATAGGTCAAAAGACCCAGTATGATCTATGTGGTTTTAAAGATTTGTCTATGATCTTTATCATTTGTGCCGAGAAATCCACTTTCGTAATTGATAAATAAATAAGCTTTGATATACTAGTAACTGGATTATTTGAGTGACACATTTGGTCTAGTTAACTAAATATAAGTCTTGAGTTAAGCAAGTTAGTTTGTGAAAACATTTTCTGACGAGAAAATCCTTTTTATAAACTAAGGTTCCATCTTCGTGGTCTAATCATTTCCAACGCTTATAAGTTATTTTCAACTACCCGAGTAGTCATCTTTATTATCATTGGTAAAACAAAAAGTTATTTTCAAGTTAAAGTTTATTTTCTTTCTGATTATTTAAACACTACTTAAATCCCTGTGGACGACCTGGTCTTACCTAAAAAGATTATACTACATACGTGGGTTATACTTTTACCCGTGTGTTTCCCTATAATAAAATCGGTACTATCAGTCATTATAAATTTAAAGCTTTTGAAACACATCAAAGTTTTTGGCACCGTTGCCGAGGATTTTTTAAGCTATTCTGTAGTCAACTCTGGAAAATTACTTTAACTCCTCCTCTTTTTCAAAAAATTGCCGTACAGTTTTTTAGCAAACTGACCCAAAAAATAATTCTTCTCTTTGGGGGGGGGGAATTTTTTGGGGGTCATTACACGTGCTTCCAATTTGAACTTGTCTAACCGTTACCTGACGGAACGTTACTCCTGAATCGAAGACTTCGTCGACGAAATAGAAGAGTTCCATACGATCAAAGAAATTTTAATCACCACAAACACCGAGAATTCTACCGCAGTTCTTACATCACATTACTTCCAGTCACTTTCTGATATTATTCGAAACTGTGACCAATTGATGATGAACCCCCAAAAAATTTGGGTGGGTTTTCTATTTGGGGGGCTGCAACCCGACCCATGTTGTCGCTCCGGACTCCTGGTTTCGTGATCACATCCTGATACAGCAAACGGATGAATTTGCTTTTCAAAGGTTAACCCACTTTGACTCTTGTCAAAGGAAACCTAATCAAAGGTTGAACAAAACCGATTCCTCATAAAAACACCATTCATGAATTCCTCAGATAATCGCGATATGTTTAAATCAGAGATTCCTGAAAAATGAACCGTCCGCTGATATGTTGTTTCCCCCTTATCACTAACTAGAGAAGGCAAAGACATGGCTGGATGAAACTAAACGAAGGAAACTATCGAAAATGGGCTATGACCTTTCGAACCACTTTCATTTGCCGATTCTTTTCCCCCAGCTATTTTCGACCGATTCCTCGGGAGAAATCTTGAGCATTTATCTCAACATGGAAAACGGATCTCTAACCGATGCTTGGCTTCGTATGAAGGAAATGCTCTGAAACTGCCATGGTCACAATCTGTCCAAAGGCAACATTATAAAAATATTCTATCATGGTCTCAGTGAAATAACCCAAGAGGTTCTAAATGCCGCAACAGGTGGTATATTCCTTTATAAAACACCAAATCAAGCTTATCAGCTTCTCAAAGATAAAGTATTACTCAAGCTCGACTGGGCTAAAAATCAAAAAACCAAACCATCTTTTAAGAAAACTATTGCTTTTGCCGATGAGGGCAACAGTAATTCTGATACTGACAAAATTATGGCCCGAATGGATGCCATGACTCTGAAAAAACTGGGATGCTCAGTACAAAGAACTCCAGTCTAATGCTAAAAAAACAAAACCCGATCTTGATGAGGATGACATACCTATGTCTCGTGAAGAAGAACCTAAATTCATGTAAACTTTCCGTAAGACTCGTTTTTATATTGATTACCGCGACCGAGACTCGAATCGCAATAATTGGCGTTCAGCGTGGAGGGCGGGCGGGGAGCTGGACGGATATAATGATTATAATGAGACAAACTACCGATCCTACAATGATGATAAACCGTTTTAAATCTTCAAAAACAATTCAACGATTTCATGAAATCTCAACAATCAACCAACGCTTTTGTCAAAGAAACGTTCATGGATCTCAAAACCCAACTCGAAACTGTAGCAAAAAATCATCAAGCTTTAATCCAGAATCTTGAGACTAAGTTCGACAGACTCGCTGACAAGCAATCTGGTAGACCTTCTGGCTCTCTTCCAAGTAACACTCAACCAAACCCAAAAGGGCAAAATGCCAAAGCCTATCAAGCACAATACTCGCGCAATGAGCATGTACATGCCGTATTCACAAGAAGTGGTAAATCCTATAACCCACCAGTTAACCAAAATGATCAACAAAATGATTCTGAAACTCCTATAAATTTCGATAGCGATGATAAAGACGAAGAACCTACACCTCAACCAAATCTAAAACCAGTTAAAGAAACTCAGTTACCCAAACCATACAAACCAAAAATCCTGTATCCTCAACGTCTTAGGAAAGAAAAAATGGAAGCCCAATACGGTAAATTTCTTGACATGATTCGCGTCGTCCGAATCAATGTACCTCTTATCGAAGTCTTAGCCGGAATGCCTAAATATGGAAAGTTTCTCAAGGAACTCATAAGCAACAAACACAAAATTGAACAAATCTCTGCCACTTTCTTAAGCGATGAAAGTTCAGCAATGATTCAAAATAAAGTTCCATGTAATTTTAACAAAACCTTCTCTTGCAATGCCTTAGCCGATCTTGGTGCTAGCATCAACCTCATGCCATATTCATTATATGCAAAACTATCTCTTGAAACTCTTAAACCTACCAAAATGAGCATAAGATTAGCCGATAGATCATTCCAATACCCTGTTGGAATAGCTGAAAATATGCTTGTTGAAGTTGGTAAATTCACCTTTCCTGCTGATTTTGTTATTCTCAAAATAGAAGAAGATAGTAAAGTTCCCCTCATTTTAGGACGACCATTTCTTCACACTGCTGATGCAATTATTCGAGTTAAACAGAAACAACTCAATCTTAGAGTTGAAACAGAACGAATGATCTTCAATATCGACTCTGCAATGAAACACTCTTATTCGAACGATGATACCTGTTTCAGTATAGATGTTATTGATGAAATCTTAGAGGAAGATTTCGATGCTCTTCTAGATGAAGGAAGTAAAATACTTCATTCCATCGAAGGAACCCTTCTCGAAGAAGAAATCTTTGCTGAATTCGATGAATTCATAGCAATAACTACTGATGAAAACTCAAACTCTGAATCCGAAACCGAAGATCCACCATTCGAGAAAATCACCATCAACACAGACTATAAAATCAAGACATCCCTTGAAGAACCTCCTACGGATCTTGAACTTAAACCCCTCCCTGTTAATCTGGAATATGTATTCCTGGAAGAACCCTTTTTTCTTCCTGTTATCATATCATCTTAGCTTACGAAAGAAAAGAAAAACAAACTCGTACCCGTCCTTAAAAAGCACAAGCAAGCCTTTGCTTGGAAAACTACTGACATTCCTGGTATTTGCCCATCATTCTGCAAACACAAGATACAACTTCTTGATGATAAAAAACCCGTTGTCTAAAAACCAAAAAGATTAAATCCAAACATGCAGGAAGTTGTTAGGAAAGAAATCGTAAAACTCTTAGATATCGGTATTATTTATCCAATTGCCGATAGTCCTTGGGTTAGTCCTATTCACTGTGTACCAAAGAAAGGTGGTATTACAGTTTTCACAAACGAAAATGATGAACTTGTTCCAACAAGAACCATTACGGGTTGGTGAGTATGCATCGATTATCATAAAATCAATGAAGCAACCACAAAAGATCATTTTCCCTTACCATTTATGGATCAAATGCTAGAGAGACTAGCAGGAAATAAATATTTCTGTTTCCTCGATGGTTTTTCTGGATATTTTCAAATTCTTATCGATCCTAATGATCAAGAGAAAACAACATTCACATGTCCTTTCGGCACATACGCTTATAGGTGAATGCCTTTGGGTATATGTAATGCTCCTGCCACATTCCAAAGGTACATGTTGGCAATCTTTCACGATATGATCGAAGAATTAGTGGAAGTGTTCATAGATAATTTTTCCGTCTTCGGAAACTCTTTCGACACCTGTCTAAACAACCTCGATAAAATGATCCAATGTTGTAAGATGCTCATCTTGTCCTTAATTGGGAAAAATGTCACTTCATGGTCAAATAAGGAATTGTGCTCGGACACAAGGTGTCTAGCGCCGGACTTGAAGTCGACAAAGCAAAGATCAACGTAATCTCAAAACTTCCACCCCCTACCAACATCAAAGGTATTAGAAGTTTTCTCGGACATGCCGGTTTTTACCGACGTTTCATTAAAGATTTATCGAAAATTGCTCGACCTCTAACTAAACTGCTTGAAAAAGATACTCCATTTGAATTCGATGATGAATGTCAAAAAGCATTCGAATTATTAAAAGAGAAACTCACATGTGCTCCTGTGATCGTAAGCCCAAACTGGAATCTTCCGTTTGAACTTATGTGTAATGCAAGTGATTTCACAGTAGGAGCCGTCTTAGGTCAAAAAGATGGTAAAAAATTTCACCCGATCTACTTCACAAGCAAAACCCTTAATCCCGCTCAACAAAAATACACCGTAACTAAAAAAGAGCTTATGGATTTAGTTTTTTACATTCGACAAATTCAGATCCTATCTTATTCTCTCAAAAACTATTGTTCATACCGATCATTCAGCTTTAAGGTACTTATTCAAGAAACAAGATGCTAAACCACGCCTTATTCGATGGATTCTACTCCTATAAGAATTTGACATAGAAATCAAGGATAGAAAGGGAACGGACAATGTTGCTGCTGACCACTTATCCCGAATTGAAAACGATGACTCAAGTGATGACAGTGAAGTCGATGACAACTTTCCTGGAGAAACTCTTATGGAAATCAATACCAAAAATGAACCTTGGTTCGCAGACTTTGCAAACTACCTGGTTGGTGATATTGTACCAAAAGGAATGACATATCAACAAAAGAATAAATTCTTCTCTGACCTCAAACACTACTTTTGGGAGGAACCTTACCTTTTCAAAGTATGTTCTGACGGTATGATCAGACGCTGTATATCTAGACCAGAAACTCGAACCATTTTAGACCAATGTCACCACGGACCAACCGGTGGACATTATGGACCCAACATAACTGCTAAAAAAGTCCTGGATTCAGGTTTCTACTGGCCAACAATCATCAAAGAAGCTCATACTCTAGTTCGCTTATGTGAAGCATGTCAAAAGACAGGAAATATATCAAAACGAGATGAGATGCCCTTAAACAATATTCAAGTATGTGAAATTTTCGACATATGGGGTATAGACTTTATGGGACCATTCCCAAAATCATATAAGTTTGAATACATTCTTGTCGCTGTTGATTACGTATCTAAATGGGCCGAAGCTCAGGCTTTACCAACCAATGATGCCCGAGTGGTTATAACTTTTTTAAAGAAACTATTCTGCCGTTTCGGAATGCCCAAAGCTCTAATCAGCGACAGAGGAACTCACTTCTGCAACAAAATAATGGAAAAAACCATGAAAAGATATGGAGTTAACCACCGTTTCTCCACATCATATCATCCTCAAACCAGTGGTCAAGTTGAAAACACGAACAGAGCTCTTAAAAGAATTCTTGAAAAAACTGTTAAAGACAATCCTGCTATTTGGTCAAGAAAACTTGATGACGCTCTGTGGGCTTTTCGCACTGCTTACAAAACACCTACCGGTACCACACCATACAAACTTATATATGGAAAAAACTGTCACTTGCCATTTGAAATTGAACACCGAGCATACTAGGCTCTGAAGAATTGTAACCCAGATCTCATCGTTGCTGGTGAGAAAAGAATGTTTTAGTTACATGAGTTAGACGAACTTAGACATCAAGCTTATGAAAACTCTCGTCTATACAAGGCAAGAACTAAAGTCTGACACGACAAAAAATTAAGAATGAGAAAAGAATTCAAACAAGGAAACAAAGTTCTACTATTTCACTCAAAGTACAAATTTAAACAACCAAAACTCAGATCTCGATGGTTAGGACCTTATGTAGTGAAACATCAATATCCATCTGGATATGTTGAACTTTATGGAAAAGATAAAAATACATTCATAGTCAACGGCCATCGACTTAAACTATATCATGAAGAAGTTAATGACCCAAGGGAAGCAGTAACTCCCTTTTTCCCAAAAAAATGACTCACGAAGTACGAGTCTAGCTAAAGACTCTCTAAAAATTAAGCGCTTCTCGGGAGGCAACCCGTGCTTCACTTAAGTGTGGAGGAGTCCCTCATCCATTCTTCTACTAATATATTTTATTCATTTTATAAAACAAAAAAAACAACAACAATATTTTCTTTTTGTATGCTTTTGTTTACTTTTATGCAGGTGCTTTAGCTTAAAGATATGGAAAATTATGAAGTTTTCTCAAGAATAGCTCTCGGCTATACATTTCCTTATGCCGCGGGAAGTATCGTTTTCTCTTAATTTTTCCTATTTTATCTCTATTATCAGTTATCACATTGAGGGCAATGTTCAACTTAAGTGTGGAGGGGAGCCAAATAGGAAAATTAATCATATCTCTCCTTGTTTTCCCTGTCAAAAAATTTATTCCAACTGATATTTTATGAAAAATCTTAATAAATATATGCTTTCAAAAATTAAAAAATGCTCTTAGTAGGGCAAATCTAACCAGATTGGCATTATAGTTAGCATAACCTACTCTGTTAAATTGTGAGCATTCTTAGACTATAGAATATTCGGGTATCCATCTTTGGTACCCAAGATAATTGATGCCTTTAGCTTGTTCGAGTTAAGGTTTGATTGCAGTCGTATGTGTCTATTCCGTCGTTACGGATGTGTACATATGGTCTTTGTCGCCTTTTCTAGAACATTGGTATTGGTTGATCATTATATTTGAGAGAGCCGGTAATTTAGAAGCTCTAGAACTTGTGCTTAATCATCATTTACTAGACCGAAGCCTAATCACATGTAATGAATTCTGCAAGTCCATGTTCTTGCAAATGTTACACCTTTTGATCATAAATGTTGTGAAAATTCCTAAGATAAATAAATAAGTTTTGTGCCAAGCCTTAGAAGCATATAATCTCAATATATATATATATATATATATATATATATATATATATATATATATATATGCATATGTGCTCAGAAGAATAAAGGCTTATGTTTTGGCACGTGAAGTTTGTATCCGCTCCAAATATCAAGTTCCGCCCTTCGGTCAGGTTTATGTGTTAAGTACAAGCCTATGGTAGCTGTCTAGATTATGTCTGTGCAAATTGAGTGTTCTTCACAAATATATAAACCCTATTTGAGTGGCATGAGTGAATTGAAAATCAAACACTATCCCTATGTGAGGTGCTATGTTATATGCCTGAAAAGTTACCTAAAATATGCAAACTCTTATAAAATCCAAATTTTCTCCACGTCACGATAAATTATTTATTTTCTCGCTTCATATGCTTGAGGGCAAGCAATAAGCTAAGTGTGGAGGGATTTGATAACGCCCAGATTATGCATGTTTTCTATGGCGTTACTTGTATATATTCTATCATTTCTCGTGAACTTTCGATACTTAATAAACTAAAATTGCTAGCAAGATCACTTGAAGACATCCCAAGGCTAGATACATCAAAATTAAATACTTACGCGATAAAGAACGCATCACTCAAGAAAAAGATCAACAATCAAGTTCTATGTACTAAAAGTACGCCACACTTAACAATTGTGCGCCGCACTTTCCTTCAAGTCAAAGACAGTCAACGTTGCATTAACTCAACAAGTACGCCGCACTTAACAATTATGCGCCACACTTCCCATCTCATATAAAAGCATTTATGAAGACTTTAATGCTACTGCATTTACACATCAAGTACGCCGCATAATCTTTTGTGTGCGCCGCACTTTCTCAATAAACATTTAATGCTAGTGCATTTAATCACCATGTGCGCCGTACTTTTCACTCAAAATCAGCCTATAAATAGAGGACGAATTTTCACTCTCAAATCATTCCTCCTCATTCCTCTCACTCAACAAAACACACACAAACCCCAATCCTCTCACCCATCGCCATATAAACACCAAAAACACTACTTCCTTTGAAGAACAAAAGATCCAACAATCAAGATCGAAGACGGTTACCAACTTAGTTATTGAAATAATGGAAGTTTATATTAAATCTAATTTGGTTATGAACACTTTAGCAATGAGAGGCTAAATTTCTCATGACTACTCGGTGATGTTATGATAATGAATAAGCATTTGGTATGATCATGATCCCTTTAATCTCAAGCTTATGTTGAAATCCTATTATATCTTATCTTGTCCATCTTTGCTTATCAACTTAAATTATATAGTCATATTGGTATAGGTCGAAAGACCCAGCATGATCTATGTGGTTTAAAGATTTGTCTATGATCTTTATCGTTTGTGCCGAGAAATCCACTTTCGTAATTGATAAATAAATAAGCTTTGAAATACTAGTAACTGGATTATTTAAGTGACACATTTGGTCTAGTTAACTAAATATAAGTCTTAAGTTAAGCAAGTTAGTTTGTGAAAACATTTTCTGACGAGAAAATCCTTTTTATAAACTAAGGTTCCATCTTCGTGGTCTAATCATTTCCAACGCTTATAAGTTATTTTCAACTACCCGAGTAGTCATCTTTATTATCATTGGTAAAACAAAAAGTTATTTTCAAGTTAAAGTTTATTTTCTTTCTGATTATTTAAACACTACTTAAATCCCTGTGGACGACCTGGTCTTACCTAAAAAGATTATACTACATACGTGGGTTATACTTTTACCCGTGTGTTTCCCTATAATAAAATCGGTACTATCAGTCATTATAAATTTAAAGCTTTTGAAACACATCAAAGTTTTTGGCGCCGTTGCCGGGGATTTTCTAAGCTGTTCTGTAGTCAACTCTGGAAAATTACTTTAACTCCCCCTCTTTTTCAAAAAATCGCCGTACAGTTTTCTGGCAAACTGACCCAAACAATTTCTCTCTTGGATGCATACACGTGCTTCCAATTCTGAACTTGTTGAACCGTTACCTGAACCGGAACGTACTCTGAATCAAAGACTTCGTCGACGAAATAGGAGCCACATACCAACGACTGATAGACTCAACCTTTCAATCACAAATCGGAAGGAATTTAGAGGCGTATGTGGATGACATGGTGATAAAGAGTAATGATGAAAGAATGATGTAAGCAGATGTGGCAGAAACATTCGATAACTTGAGAAAAAAAATATGAAGCTGAATCTGAAAAATGCTCTTTTGGAGTTGAAGAGGGTAAATTCTTAGGCTACATGGTAACTTCTAAAGGGATCCGTGCTAACCCTAAGAAAACGAGGATTCTGGCCGACCTACAGTCGCCCCGTACCCTAAAAGAGATGCAGAGTCTTGCCGGGAAGCTCGCGGCTCTAAATAGGTTCCTAGCAAAGTCAGCGGAGAGGTCTCTCCCTTTCTTCAATACGCTTAAAAACATAACGAAAGAGAACAAACACGAGTACAGGTGGACGATTGAGGCCAAAGAAGCTTTTCAACAGATGAAGAAGTGCATCGTAAACCTTCCTTCTCTTACCTCTTCATTTCTGAAAGAAACTTTGTACGCGTACCTAGCGGTGTTGAAAGAGGCAGTAAGCTCTGTTCTTCTTACGGATAGAAAAGCGAGCAATATCTCATCTATTATGTTAGTCGTACCTTGAACAAGGCAGAGAGAAACTATGCTCCCATGGAAAAGTTGGCATTGTCGCTGGTACACATGACAAGGAGGTTGAGGCGGTATTTTGAAGCTCATCCGGTGAAAGTTATCACCGATCAACCGATAAAGCATATCCTTAATAGAACAGAAGCTTCAGGGAAGTTGGCAAAGTACGCCGTTGAGCTAAGGGAATACAACATCACATTTGAACCAAGAAATGCCGTGAAAGGGCAAGTGTTGGCAGACTTTATAACCGAAACGCCAGACGGAGAGTCACCAGAGTGGTACTTCTGGACGCCCGAGGCAGCGCCCGAGAAGGATGACACTGAGGAATAGACATTGTTTACAAACGGGGCGTCTAGTGTGAAGGGATCCGGTGCGGGTCTAGTTCTGATTGGCCCAAGTGGTGTTGAGCATACTTATGTTCTCCATTTAACATTCGACGAAATTAACAATGAAGCGGAATACGAAGCTCTTTTGGCAGGCTTAAGAATTGCAAAGAGAATGAATAGACAAAAGTTGGAAGCAAAGGTTGACTCTAAGTTGGTCGCCAGTCAGATAAACATGAACTATGTAGCCAACAGTGATAGCATGATGAAGTACCTTGCTAAGGCGAAGAAGTACATTGCCTGCTTCAAATACTTCTCTATCAAAAACATCATGAGAAACTAAAATTAGAAGGCCGATGTACTCAGTAAGCTTGCCTCGGTAGCTTTTAATCATTTAACCAAGGAAGTCCTAGTAGAGGTTCTGAATGAACGATCTACGGAAGTAAAAGATTTTAACACTATGGTCGAAGAGGAAGGAGACAATTGGATGACCCCGATCATTCAATGCTTAGAGAAAGGGGTGTGGCCAAAGGATAAGAATGAGGCTCGCAATCTGCGGGTGAAAATCAACCAATACGCGATGGAGGACGGGGTGCTCTTTAAAAAATCTTATTTGGTTCCCATGCTCAGATGTATAGGCCCACTACAAGCAAATTATGTTATTCAAGAGATCCATATGGGCTCGTACGACATGCATTCTGGTCCTCGTGTTGTGGCCAGAAAAGCATTGAGACAAGGATACTACTGGCCCACCATGCATGAGGATGCCAAGAAGGAGATCCAAAAGTGTGATTCATGTCAGATACACTCGGCGGTTCCTAAGCTCCCCAAAACATTCATGATTTCCATCATGGCTCCATGGCCATTTTATCAATAGAGCATGGATATACTAGGACCTCTCCCTCAATCCATCGGAAGAATCAAATTTGTAATCATGGCGATCGACTACTTCGCCAAATTGATCGAAGCTAAACCGCTGGCCAGAATAACTGGTAAAGAGGTAATACGTTTTGTCTTGGACAACATAATTTGCAGGTTTAGCCTTCCCCGGATTAGCATCATATATAATGGTACTCAGTTTGTGAATGGAATATCTAGCAGATGAACATAGCCGTAGCTCATCCTCAAGCGAATGGATTGGTCGAAAGGGCAAACAAAATCCTAATGGAAGGGATTAAAACCAGGCTGGGAAGGGAGAGGGCTGGCTAGGTAGAAGAATTACCAAATGTCTTATGGGCTCACCGAACATCAATCAAAACGAGCAACAGAGAAACGCCGTTCAACTTAACTTACAGAAGTGAGGCGGTCATCCCGGCAAAGATAGGTATGCCCACCTATTGAACTATGATGATAAGAGAAGGTTTTAACGAGGAAGAGCTCCGTCTTAATTTGTACCCGTTAACGGAAAGGAGAGAGCTAGCTGTCATCCGGGAGGCAAGATACAAAACAAAGTTGGAGCAGTATTATAACAAGAAGGTCCGCCTGACCAGTTTCAAGCCGAGGGAGTTCATATTCTAAAGGAATGAAGCAAGTAGGGTGGAAGACCAAGGAAAGCTAGGACCCAAATGGGAAGGACCGTATAGAGTCGTGGAAGTATATTAGAATGGTTCTTACAAACTACAAACAATGGAAGACAAGGAAGTGCCACGCACATAACACACAATTAATCTTCGTAAATGTTATTTGTAAGGATTATTGTGTGGAGAATTCTGATGTATTGTATGAAATTATGATTATTAATATGAAGCTCTTACTCCTAGCTCATTAGGAAGGGGAAATTTTCCAAAAGCATTATATGAAAAGCATAAGTTCTTACCGGGCGGCTTGCTACCTTTGGAAGATCATATGGCTATAGACCTCTAAAGGTTATAAGCCAAAAGAGTACAGCCGGAGTGCACAACACCGAAAGGCGAATTTAAACGTTTAAAGGCTATAATCCAAAAGAGTACAACCAGAGTGCACAACACCGAAAGGCGAATTTAAACCTCTAAAGGCTATAAGCCAAAAGAGTACAGCGAGAGTGCACAACACCGAAAGGAGAATTTAAACCTCTAAAGATTGTAAGCCAAAAGAGTATAGCCTGAGTGCACAACATCGAAAAGCGAATTTAAACCTCTAAAGGCTGTAAGCCAAAAGAGTAAAACCGGAGCACATAACACCTAAAGATAAAACACACCTTAGCAAACAATGAATAATAGAAGTCTAGTCATATTGATAAGCATTATGAACGAAGGCATAAATTCCTCCGTCTAAAAACGAATCCGAAAGGCTGACAAATATCATAACATTAAAATAACAACGTCTAATTATTACATCAAGATGTCTAAAGTTGAGTTGAACAAAACAAAATACAAACAAGGGTATAAAATTTAAGTCTTCTTCTAGTTGGGAGGGAGAGAGGATCCGTCAAGTGCTTTGGAAAGGGTAGGAGCTGAAGTCCCACCAGAAGGAGCAGGGTCTAGATGAACCTTTAGCAGATCAGCTATAGTATGACGATACCCACTGGCAATCTTCATGATGTAGGGGCACTCTTTTTCGAAGAGATTGTCATACATATGGTATAATTTTCTGTCTGAATAAGCATCAAAATTTTTAGCCCTATGTATGGCGGCAAGGATCTCTTTTTTCAGAGCCCCCCTCGGCCAACCCTTTGCCCCATATGGCCTAGATAGCCATATTGAAAGGCCCGGATAGACTTTCCTTGTACTCATGGTTTTGAAGAAGTCGACTAACCACGGTAGGCGGTAACTTGCGAATACAATCAAACTTCTCCACCTCGGCTTGGCTCAGTTGGGCAACAAGTTTTTGACGCTCCTTAGCCCCTTCTGTCGACATCCTTTCGGCAGCCGCTAGAGCATAATCTTTCTGGGCTACCTCAGCATCCAACTCTTGGATTCTCAAAGCTTGATCTATGTTGATAGCAGATAGATTGTGTAGGATATTAGATATTATAACACAATCAATGATCTAGGGGTTGACCTACTTTGTAAAGAGAGAAAAACACCTTTAGTGTGTGTATTATCAAAATAATCAACCAACCCCTTCCCATGGCTAGAAAGGGGTATATATACATGAGTTTTGTGCCTCTAAGTGGGCTATAAAGTGGGCTAACATGTGGGTAAAGACCCGGCCCAACACCATAAGTCATACGGTAATTAAACGATTAATATTAAGGCTACGAGCTAACCTATGCTAGACATTACACGGGGTGACCGATTCTTTTACATGGATTTTCATAATCCTAACAATCTACCTATAAGGGAGGTCACCCCAGAAAATACAAATCGAATCCTAGTTATCGTTGAATTGATCATTGACTTTGGCTCGTAGTCTTTTGATTCTTTAAGATTAGTCTATGTACTGCAAGTAGTGATCTTTGATCTTTGTTCCTTAGACTTGTGTGATCTTTGAGCTTTCTTTGAGATCATCATCTACAGTAAATCTCTTAATCCTCCTTATTGTAGAGTATTGCCTTCCTGTGATGTTGTGACCTTCGGGCCCGCATGCTCACACTTTTCTGGAT
>BQNB010080956.1:0-29771 GCA_026074375.1 Tanacetum coccineum
CTGTCACAACACCTTCCACAGTTGTTGTTTTTGGCAATGTTGCACCATTCTCTATGACTTCCCACAGTGCATAGTTTATCATCTGGATATATTGTTCAATCCTCATCCTCCAGATCTCATACTCACTAGGTTTTAGCATGGGAACTTTAGATGCAGCCACCATGTGTGCAGAATCTTAATCCATATCTTTAAAAAAGATCTTGTGTATAAAAACATGTTCTTCTTATTTAAAGCTTTTCAACAAGCTCTGATACCACTTGATGATCCCACTTCAATAGATCGAATTCCTTAAGCTTGTTTAAGGATTAGTTATATTAGATAAATCTAACACAACTATAGTAAAAGCTTTGTTTGAATGTATTAAAGATTATGCGGAATCTAATCTTTAATATTAAGAAGAATTATCAATGAAACAGTAATTCAAAACAAATAAGCTCCAATATTATTAATGATAATAATACGAATACTCTCAAAGTATTAGGGTTACAAAGACCTTGAAGCTATGAATTATACGACTAAGATTGATAAAAGATGATTTTGATACGTATAACTCTATGCCCTAGGACCTCCTTTTATACACCAAGGAGTCCTACTCGGCTTACAATACTTTCCTAAGTATATAAAATCTTTTCTATAAACAACTAATACATATCACATAAGCAGTACTAACACCAAACAGTACTAACTTATTAACCTTAGCAGCATTAACTTATCTCTGAGCAGTCTTAACTTTGTACTAGCAGTACTAACTGTGTACTAGCAGTAGTAAACACTTAGCATATTTTCTTTGAAGTCCATGAGCAGCACTAACTTCATCAGAGCAGTATTAACATAAACTTGAGCAGCAGTAATTCAAACAACATCAAGAAGACTTTTAATCCCAACAATCCTCCCCTAAACTTGTTATTCTTCTTCAAAATCATCAAGTTTCTTCATTTAAAGTTCATCAACACCAAGAGGATGCTTCTAAACACTTCTTTACTTCTTAAGCTGTTTTACGATGAATTTAAGAAGCTGATAAGCCATTTCACTTTCATAGTCAATCATAAGCTTCTTTTCCAACATCATTGTAAGTGTAGATGGTGTAAGGGGATACTTCTTCTCTACCAACATATAAATTTGCACATGTTGCATCCTCAAGAAATGTACTCCACAGGAATCATACAGCTTTCAACTTAACACTTTATTGTCTTGTTAATTCCTCCATACTGCATCTTCTACATGTGGTTCAAACATTGTTTTCAAATCATTCCATAATACCAAATCCAAGTCTTCCACTGGTCTTGTTGACTTATATTTAGCTTTTACCAACTTGTACAAAGTTTCTAAATCTTCCATGTCAAAACTTTTAAGCATGTGACTAAAGATCATGTACATTTGAGACTATCCATCAACTCTTATTATTTGATAATAGCTTTTTTTCCTTCTTTATGAATCTTCTAGTCAACAATACTTGGAGACTTAACAGCCAAAGGAATAGCATCAATTGCTACTTCTTCTTCACCTGGAATGATTTCCATTAACTTTTTAATCTCGGTTGTTTCTTTGTCATCTTCCTCCTTTTGCTTCATTGTAATCTCTTGTGCTAGCTCTATTCCTGCTCTCTTTGCTTTGCCCTCTACCAACTCTGTTCTAAAGTCTTTAAATGTATTTACCCTCTTGAATGCTCTGTCAAAAATCTCTTGAATAGAATTAAATTCTTTCAACTTCAAATCATTGAGCTTGTATCCTTCCATGTTCTTTAGGCAAGTACACATTATCTTTCTCTGTTGAGCTTTTGTTGGTGGTTTGTTTCTTTTCTCTTCTGCTCTTTTAGCTGTAAAATACTTTCTTCTTTTCTCTAAGAGTTGTTGAAATAATGTAGCCTTTTCTTCAACAAAGAACTCTTCTTGTTCTTGTGCTTGCAATCTTTCAGCCAATTGATGATCCGCATCAATCTTTGCCTGTATATCATCCTATGTTTCAATCAAGGCAATATTGGCTTCTTGTTCTTTTTCAGCTGTCTCTCTTGCAAGTCTTTCTTCTTTATCAAATTCAGCTTGTAATTTTAAAGCAACTTCTTCATCAAGCCTGATTAGATCTTTCTTCTTCATAGGCTCCACAGGTTCTATCAATATTCCTTTACCCTTGTCCTGTGATTGTTGTGAAGAAATTGTTGTTGTTGTTGTAGATTTACCTGGCTCTTGAAAAACAATCCCTTTCACCTTGGGTTTTGAAGTTTTTAATGCTTTAAGTGCTTGAGCCAAAGTAATTTCTTTAGTAGTTATTGTAACAGTTGTTGCAGCAGTACTAACTTGAGCAGCATCAACTACTTCTTCAACAACATTTTCATTTTGCCCTGCAACAAACACCTCTTCACCATTTAAAGCATCCACATCAAACATCTCTTTGTCAGCATCATCTTGAACACTAACTAGGGTAATTTCTTCATCTGCATCAATGGCATTAATCCTCCCCTGTTTGGATGCATCCTTACCCAAACTTGCTTCATCTCCAGAGGATTCTACCCTAGCTATCAAACCAACTTTGTATAATCTCTTCAGCTTATGAGTTCTTGACCTATTTTTCTTTTCAAGCTTCTTGACCCTCCTTTTCAAACTAGCAATCTCATTAGCTTGAGTGGTCTTTGTCTTCTCCAAATCAAGAACCCTGTTTTGTAAAGTGGTACACAGTGCCATCAATTCCTCAAGTTTAAGTCAATCCTCATCACTTTGAAGTGTGTTACCTCTTGCGAGCAGTGAATCATTAGAATGTTTAGATACATTCTCAAACCTAGTTTGAGCAATAGTATCCCCTATGGTTTCTTGGCACCTGGAACCACCACCTGAAGTAGTTCCTAGGGAACTAGATTCATTAGGTGTTGCCTTAGATCGGGTCTTAGTTATGTTACCACTGTCCTACTCTGCTTCTAACCTATAAGTAGTAGTGGCATCCCTTACCAAACTATCACCCAACTCCTTATGGACAACCTCATCTGCAACATTGTCACTAGGATCACTAGACTGAGGTATCTAAGTGTCCTTTCTTTTAGGCTTTCTAGATTTTTGTGTCTTTTGAGGTTGAGTTAATGATTGAATAATGGTGGGTGTGTGATGGAGATCAGTTAATGTGATATGTTATATTACCAAAACAAGCTCTGATATGTAACAAGGTTAAGCTTGTTTAAGGATTAGTTAAGCTTGATATGATACGAATTACTTATGCTTCTATAAACAACTAATACATATCTTGTTGATCCCACTTCAATAGATCGAATTCCTTAAGCTTTTTTAAGGATAAGTTATATTAGATAAATCTAACACAACTATAGTAAAAGCTTTGTTTGAATGTATTAAAAATTATGCGGAATCTAATCTTTAATATTAAGAATTATCAATGAAACAGTAATTCAAAACAAATAAGCTCTAATATTATTAATGATAATAATACGAAACTCTTAAAGTATTAGGGTTACAAAGACCTTCAAGCTATGAATTATACGACTAAGATTGATAAAAGATGATTTTGATACGTATAAAACTCTATGAAAAACTATATCAAACCCTATGCCCTAGGACCTCCTTTTATACACCAAGGAGTCCTACTCGGATTACAATACTTTCCTAAGTATATAAAATCTTTTCTATAAACAAGTAATACATATCACATAAGCAGTACTAACACCAAATAGTACTAACTTATTTACCTTAGCAGCATTAACTTATCTCTGAGCAGTCTTAACCTTGAGCAGTAGTAACTTTGTACTAGCAATAGTAACTCATCACTAGCAGTAGTAACTACTTAGAATATTTTCTTAAGCAGTAGTAACTCTTTAGCAGCATTAACTTCAAGTAGTCTTTGTACTAGCAATAGTAACTTTCACTAACAGCATTAACTTCAACCGAGTAGTCTTAACTTTATACTAGCAGTAGTAAATTTCAATAGCAGCATTAACTTCAACTAAGCAGTCTTAACTTTATACTAGCAGTACTAACTGTGTACTAGCAGTAGTAAACACTTAGTATATTTTCTTGGAAGTCCATGAGCAGCACTAACTTCATCAGAGCAGTATTAACATAAACTTGAGCAGTAGTAATTCAAACAACATCAAAAAAACTTTTAATCCTAACAATCCTCCCCTAAACTTGATATTCTTCTTCAAAATCATCAAGTTTCTTCATTTAAAGCTTCATCAACACTAGGAGGATGCTTCCAAACACTTCTTTACTTCTTAAGCTATTTTGTGATGAATTTAAGAAGCTGATAAGCCATTTCACTTTCATAGTCAATCATAAGCTTATTTTCTAACATCATTGTAAGTGTAGATGGTGTAAGAGGATACTTCTTCTTTACCAACATATAAATCTGCACATGTTGCATCCTCAAGAAATGTACTCCACAGGAGTCTTACAGCTTCCAACTCAACAATTTGTAACCTTGTTGATTCTTCCATACTGCATATTCAACATGTGGTTCAAACATTGTTTTCAAATCATTCCATAATACCAAATCAAAGTCTTCCACTGGTCTTGTTGACTTATATTTAGCTTTTACCAACTTGTACAAAGTTTCAAAATCTTCCCTGTCAAAACTTTTAAGCATGTGACTAAAGATCATATACATTTGAGACTGTCTATCAGCTATTATTATTTGATAATAGACTTTTCTTCCTTCTTTATAAATCTTCTAGTCAACAATACTTGGAGACTTAACAGCCAAAGAAATAGCATTAATTGCTACTTCTTCTTCATCTGGAATGATTTCCATTAACTTTTTAATCTTTGTTGTTTCTTTTTCATCTTTCACCTTTTGCTTCTTTGTAATCTCTTGTGCTAGCTCTGTTCCTGCTCTCTTTGCTTTGCCCTTTACCAACTCTGTTCTAAAGTCTTCAAATGTATTTACCCTCTTGAATGCTCTGTCAAACTTCTCTTGAATAGAATCAAAATCTTTCAACTTTAAATCATTGTGCTTGTATCCTTCCATGTTCTTTAGGCAAGTATACATTATCTTTCTCCGTTTAGCTTTTGTTGGTGGTTTGTTTCTTTTCTCTTCTGCTCTTTTAGCTGCAAAATGCTTTCTTATTTTCTCTAAGAGTTGTTGAAATAATGTAGCCTTTTCTTTAACAGACAACTCTTCTTGTTCTTGTGCTTGCAATCTTTCAACCAATTGATGATCAGCATCAATCATTGCCTGTATATCATCCCATGTTTCAATTAAGGCAATATTGGCTTCTTGTACTTTTTCTACTTTCTCTCTTGTAAGTCTTTCTTCTTCATCAAATTCAGCTTGTAATTTTAAAGCAACTTCTTCATTAAGCTTGATTAGATCTTTCTTCTTCATAGGCTCCATAGGTTCTATCAATATTCGTTTACCCTTGTCATGTGATTGTTGTGAAGAAATTGTTGTTATTGTTGTAGATTTACCTGGCTCTTGAAAAACAATCCCTTTCACCTTAGGTTTTGAAGTTTTTAATGCTTTAAGTGCTTGAGCTAAAGTAATTTCTTCAGTAGTTATTGTAACAGTTGTTGCAGCAGCACTAACTTGAGCAGTATCAACTACTTCTTCAAAAACATTTTCATTTTGCCCTGCAACAAACACCTTTTCACAATTTAAAGCATCCACTTCAAACATCTCTTTGTCAGCATCATCTTGAACACTAACTAGGGTAATTTCTTCATCTGCATCAATGACATTAATCCTCTCCTATTTGGATGCATCCTCACCCAAACTTGCTTCATCTCCAAAGGATTCTACCCAAACTTGCTTCAGCTTATGAGTTCTTGACCTATTTTTCTTTTTAAGCGTCTTGACCCTCCTTTTCAAACTAGCAATCTCATTAGCTTGAGTGGTCTTTGTCTTCTCCAAATCAAGAACCCTGTTTTGTAAAGTGGTACATAGTGGCATCAATTCCTTAAGTTTAAGTCTATCCTCATCACTTTGAAGTATGTTACCTCTTGCCCATAAAATGGATTTACCAGATAAGGAGTGATTGATAGTAGATGCTCCAGGCACATGACAGGAACATTTCATATCTACAGATTTATGAAGAGATAGATGAGGGATATGTTGCTTTAATAAAACCCCAAAGGAGGAAAAATCACAGGAATTGGTACCATTAATACTGGTAATCTAGATTCTAAAAATGTGTTTTTTGTGAGAGAGTTAAAGTTTAATCTCTTTAGTATCTCACAAATGTGTGATAAAAAGAATAGTGTTCTTTTTAATGAACACTGGAGTATTGTTTTATCTCCAAACTGTTAAGTTAAATTGATAAAAGGTCAAGTTTTACTTAAGTTCCTAGAAAGAACAAGAGCGTATAGTGTTGATTTAAAGAACATAGTGATTTTCCAAAAAGAGGTTAACTTGCCTTTTTGTAAAACCACATTGATTTCATTCTAAACATTGGCATAGAAGTCTAGGTCCACTTAAATTTTTAAAAAAACCATGAATATAATTGGTTAAAGGAAATCTTGTAAGAGGCTTACCTTTCCAAACTTATTGAAAATGATCAAACATGTGTTGCTTGTCAAAAAGGAAAGCAACACAGAGCCTCTTGTAAGTCCAAAACAAGAACTCAATCAGTCTTCCTTTACATTGTTACATATGGACTTATTGTCTAACATTGTAAAAAGCCTTATGAAAAAGTGTATTACCTAGTAGTCCAAAATTATTATAGTAATGTTTACATGGGTTTTCTTTCTAGCTACACTAAGGAACGAACTAGTGGCATTCTTAAGTCCTTATAACCGGGATAAAAAACTAGTAGAATCACAAGTTAAGAGAATAGAATGTGATCATGACCGGAGTATCAAAAACAAGAAATAAATTAGTTCTTGTGAGATAAAGGGTATTTTTCGATACAATTTAGTGTAGCGAGAACTCCTCAACAAAGGAGTTCTGAGAGGAGGAATATGAACACTAATTTGAGGCTGACTAAGGACTATGTTAGTCTGATTCTAAGTTGCCAACTAATTTTTGGGCAGAGCAGTTAATACAGCTTGCTGACTGGCAAAAATAGAGTGGTTAGTAGTTAACCCATAACAAGACCCCATATAACTTTTTCATGGTAGAACACCACTTTAAGTTTTATGAGACCATTGGGTGTCTTAATAGTATTCTTATACCATAGATCACATAGGCAAATTTGATGCACGGCTGATGAAGGTTTCTAATTGTTGGATACTCTTTGAATAGTAATGCCTTTTAGAGTATTTAATATTAAAAACAAGATAGCTGGAAGAAAACTTCATATTAGTTTAGTGAGAGTACACCTAATGTTGTAGGTAGTGACCAGATTGGCTATTTGATATTGATGTTGTGACAACCGGCAATTTTTAGAACTTTAAATTACTATTTTACCCTTTGACTTTTCGGGTCCGATTTGACTTTTTTGACTGTTTGACCTTTTATTGGCGCATAAAAACGATTACCGCGTAACCTGGCATTTTTGTCGAAATGTATTTAAATAATAAACTCAATTATTATTTGATATATCCTCTCATACACAAAAATTATTTATCAAACTTATTTGAACATGAAAACAGAAAGATATATGTTATTCCTAAGTTGACTTATCAAAAATGACCCGCCAAAATGAGTTATTAATTATGGGGTATACTAGCGTTTGACATAAAACGACATTCTGGACAACTTTTTAGTTTTACCCGAGACTCGAAACCAAGTAGAAAATGACTAAAATACCCTCGCAAAGTTTTGAAAACCGCACACAACGCGTACTGGTATGTGCTTAATTACACATAACTATTTTCCATTAAAACCATGACGTTAAAATGCACCAAAAAACGTACCAAAAATACATTGTATTTGTATGTTTTGCATTTGTATTGTGCAGGTAACGAATATCCAAGAAAAAGACAAAAACGAAGCCAAAACGACAAAACCAAGCACGAGAACGGAAAGAGCGTAAAGAAAAGTCAAAATCAAAGCTCAAGTCAAAAAGTCAAAGTCAACCAAAAAGTCAACCCTGACAAAGTTAAAAGTCAAAGGCGGGACCGATACGAAGAAATGTTAAATGGGCCAACCCGTACCCATCTAATGCGGGTCAGCCCATTTAAACATATTGAAGACTTAAAGACTTATAAAAAGCCCAAGTTCTATTTATATTATAACCGGTCCAAGTCCTAGGCCCAAACCCCATTATAACAAACCTCTTAACCCATCATCCTATTATCCCATTCTCTTTAACCTTTACACCGTTAGTCCCTTAAAGGACTAACGTGTAAAGTTAAAGAGAATGGGATAATAGATGGATGGGTTAAGAGTTTGTTACAATGAGGTGTTTTGGGCCTAGGACTTGGACCGGTTATAAATATAAATACGAACCCTGGCTTTTTATAAGTCTTTAAGTCTTCAATATGTTTAAATGGGCTGACCCGGCCCATTAGATGGGTACGGGTTGGCCCATTTAACATTTCTTCGATATCGGTCCCGCCTTTGACTTTGACTTTGTCAGGGTTGACTTTGACTTTTTGACTTTTGGCTTCGATTTTGACTTTACACACACACATTTCCACAGTCGCTCTTTCCGTTCTCGTGCTCGGTTTTGTCGTTTTGGCTTCGTTTTTGTCCTTTTCTTTGATATTCGTTACCTGCACAATACAAATGCAAAACATACAAATACAATGTATTTTTGGTACGTTTTTGGTCATTTAAGTCTGGTTTTAATGGAAAATAGTATGTGTAATTAAGCACATACCAGTACGCGTTGTGTGCGGTTTTCAAAACTTTGCGAGGGTATTTTAGTCATTTTCTGCATGGTTTCGAGTCTCGGGTAAAACTGAAAAGTTGTCCGGAATGTCGTTTTATGTCAAACGCTAGTATACCCCATAATTAATAACTCATTTTGGCGGGTCATTTTTGATAAGTCAACTTAGGAATAACATATATCTTCTCGTTTTCAAGTCAAATAAGTTTGAAAAATAAATTTGTAAATGAGAGATTATAATAATAATTAAGATTTATTATTTAAATACATTTCGAAAAAATGCCGGTTACGCGGTAATCGTTTTTATGCGCCAATAAAAGGTCAAACAATCAAAAAGTCAAATCGGACCCGAAAAGTCAAAGGGTAAATTGTAATTTAAAGTTCTAAAAAATTGCCTGTTGTCACAACATCAATATCAAATAGCCAATCTGGTCCACTACCTACAACATTAGGTGTACTCTCACTAAACCTAATATGCAAGTTTTCTTCCACTATCCTTGTTCTACTAAATCTGCTCACAAAATAAGTTCCTCAAAGGCTTTTCAATCTGTTCATGTGCAACAGCAGATATTGGTGAATTTATTCAAACAGCAAGTATGGTGTTTTGGTGTATTCGTGTTTCTAATTTGATTTATTTATGAAAGACGTTGATTACAATTCGTGGATTTGATTTATCTTTAAATATGAAATCCCTAATGTTTAGGGATTGTATTCTGGTCCTATAAATAACTTCCATAAATATTTTTGATGCTGTTTTGAATATTCGAAGGCATTAGTACTGTTGTATTCGTTGATACATACTTAGTACTGCTTGTCTCCAGAAGATTAGTACTGCTCCTTTATGGTTAATACTGCTACCCTTAATGAGTTAGTACTGCTATGTTTAATTTAGTACTACTGCAAATTAGTGATAGATTAATGATGAATTAGTGACAGTTATAATGTCACAAAAAGTCATGGGAGGAAGGAGACATCAATCTAGTGATGGATTAGTGACAAATTAAGTGTCACTAACAGAATGGGAGGAAGGAGAACCAGATTAGCAATGGATTCATAACAGTCTTATGACAGAAAAAGTGTCGCTAATTGTTAAGTTTTTACTACTGCTTGGCTCCAATACATGTTAATGCGTCTAGTTTGTCATTGATGTGATTGTGAGATGTTACTTCATTTCTGTGGCTGAGTATCAAAGAAATAATGAGCAGATGAAATGGTTGCGTCATATCATGAAAAGGGGCAAATTGTTTTATGCTTAAGGTTACTCAAACACATGACATTGATGGGACGGTGTGTTTAGTGATTATCACAAGATTGAGAAAAGTTATAAAAAACATCTTGTTAACAAATGATACATGGGACGAGTGGATTTGCTGTACACAAAAAAGTATTTGGGCCAATTTGGTTTAACTGGGCTATGTTTATTGAATAAATGGTAACGTGTATGACAGTAAGTATCTTATTAAATGAGTTTTGGCTTACGATATACTTAAACTCAGTTGGGCCTGAAACCTGTTGTGGGCTGGTAACATGATGATATTCGTACTTTATGCTGTTGATCCAAGAGTTAATACTGCTTATTGAAACATTAGTACTGCTCTTATATTTAATGTTGTTAGATCGTGTTTAGTACATATTTAGTGCTGCTTGTGAGAGTTACTACTGTTGATTTTGTTTTATAGATGTTTGTACCGCTAGCATATAGCAGTTAATACTGCTAGGTATTTTCTAGTATTAGTACTGCTGGCCTTGATTGTTAGTACTGCCAGAGTACTTTGTACTGCTAGCTTTGTTTGATGTTGGACAACATACGCGTTTGGATCTCGGATGGAACTATTTTTCATAACAGTTTATTATTATTGATTTTATGGCTCGTTTTTGGAGATTTATTAAAGATGTGATTACGAAGACGATTGATTATTGCTTATTTGATGTTGTAGTGGAGTTTCACAGGTTTGTGTTTTATCATATCTTAAATGGATTACAACATTTAGAGGTAACTTGTTCGTGCTTAAATGGTGTTGACGGAGACTTGCAGAATCTAGCAAAAGTGTGTGATTTTTCTTATGGTGCTCAATACTCACATTTGCTATCACTTGAAGGAGTTACGTTATTGTGATCAGTGTCTCATTTTATAGGATAAATGAGGATTTTGTCAAGAGGTTGCAGTCTACTTATACTTTTCCTTGTAGTATGAGTTCGACGTCACGTGGATAGTGCAAGACATAAGACACAAGTTTGGGAGATTCTACTTCTTCATCAAATTCGTTATACTCTATTTTCTTCATCAGTGATCACTACATAGAGCCTACAGAGTTCGAGATTCAAGAGATGGTAAACATATTGGTTTCAGGGGAAGCTTATTGATTAAATGTTTAACCATCTACATGCACCACTGGAGGAGAAGTGTTTACAAGTTGCATATCTACAAGAAGACCCCTATTAAATGATTACAAAAAGGGGAAAAAGACTACAAAGAAATGATTTGCAGCTTATTATGTGTGGTGACATGTTCAAGAAGATCTTAAGTCAAGGGGAAGCATTGAAGGTTGTTTCATTCATGAAGATTGTTTTGTAATATCAAATAGGGGAAGATTGTTAGGATCTGAGATTTGATGATTACAAAATTAAATATGCAGAAATGAAGAAAGAAGAAATAACAAGGACTTAATGTGACACTTTGATATTCTACATATTTGGAAGATTTAAATGCAGAAGATATGCATTAAAAAGTTAAATATATGCATTGAATATCAGTTATTATGTTTCCTTAATACTCTAGGTTTTTCTTGTAAACCCTCTCTATAAAGGGTATTAGAGGCGTCTGTTTAGGGGGAAGAGTTGTTGGGATTCTAGATTTGCATGAGACCAAATAAATAAAAAGAGATGAAACCTCAAGCGATACTAAATCTAGCATATCAGAATTCTACAAGCTGGTGGAGAATTATGAAGATTTGGTCAAAGATTTACAAGAAAAAGATAAGAAAGTATTTAAATTAATTTAATTAGCTTCCTTATCATATTGAATTTCTTCCTTTGTAAGTCATGATCTCTCCCTATATAAAGAGATCATGGACATAGGTTTTAGATATAACAGAGTCGACTGATGAGAGTAGAATAGTAAAAGGTGTTTGTTGTGTGCTACCACCATAGTTTAGTAGTTATAGTTAGTCTTCGAGCCCCCAAGATTGTGTTTGGCGGAAGATAGGGAAGGAAATGTAATGAATAATAAAACTTGTTAAACATCATGTTCTTCATTGTTATTATTCTGCCGTGCGAATATTATTGAATCTTTTGACTGTTCTATAGAATCTTAGATGAGATCTAACCCATCTCGAGCTTAAACGATCTTAGAGTCCATCAGATTATTTAGACTTCACAAACACTATACATATTGTTCTTTCTAGGAACTCTAAGTAAAACTTGACTTTCATCAATTAACTTAAAGTTTGGAGATAAAACAATACATTCAGTGTCATTAAAAAGAACATATTCTTTTTTATCACACATTTGTGCGACACTCAAGAGATTAAACTTTAACTCTTCACAAAATACACATTTTTCAAAATCTATAGTTTACCAGTTTTAATGGTACCTCTTTCCTGAGTTTTTCGCTCATTTGGGGTTCCCTCCTCCAAAAGGCAGCATATCCTCTCCATCTTGCTCTTCATAGTCTTGTAAGATAGGAAATTGTTCCTTGTCTTGTGCCTATTGAGCATCCCACTCATCAATTACTCCTTGATCTTGTAAATCATTCCCCCCCCCCCTAATTTGTCGATTGCCCCTGCCCCACATTAGATAGGAAAATTAGTTTCTTTTAGGGACCCAAGCCACCACTGACTTGGATCTGCCTCGTGAATCAACATAATTAAACTTTTTTAGGGTGATTGATGCACTGTTGTGCTTAGAAACATGGTCTAAAACTTTATGCTTTGGTTGCTAAACCCAACCAAGCTGAGGCCCTTAACTGCCATTTAAAAATATCTATTTCTCACTTTAATAGCATTAAATTACTGCTTTTAGCCATACGCAGTATTTATTTTTTTACCCTAACAGTGATTAAACCTTATGATTTAATATTATGATTTCTTAATTGATATGTGATTCTTATGAATGGGCCTCTCTTAACAGTTGAAATTTGTGCTTTTAGAAAGATATGGATACATTTGCGTCTAGAAGCTACTTCACAGTTGTTTTTGAGTGTTAGCAACATTAACTTGTTTAGCAGTTATTAAAATATTGCTGCTTTTGAAATCATTTTGTCTAGAAATATGAATTGATACTAAACACAGACTTCAAATAGTTTGCCTCTTGGAACTAAGTTCTTATTTTAGACATAGGGGTGAGTCATTTTAGCCCCAAAGTTTTGAGATTTACTCCCATTGAGAATTGTTCCCAAACCAAGTTTTACCATCCTTTGATTTTGTGAAACCTGTTTCTTTAGACACGGTTAATTGCCCAATCAACTTTGCAACTGATAAAAGCTTCCACACACACTAAACAGGCCTCTACTAAACATCTCAAAATTGTTCCTAGTTTTTGAGACTTTCATATGTTCAAATTGCTTTGATTGCCAGTGTTTTGCCTATGTTGCTCAACTTGTTTAACAGTGTTCCTAGCAGTTTTTTCTTGTTGTTTAGATTTGACAAACTCTTTCTTAACAATACTAGGCCTAACTGTTTTCTTTTCAATAGATGATGATCTTCAATAGAAAAGATTTTTAATGTGGATGCTTTAAATGGTGAAGAGGTGTTTGTTGCAAGGCAAAATGAAAATGTTGTTGAAGAAGTAGTTGATGGCGCTCGCTCAATTTAGTATGCTCTGCATACACACGGTTCAATAACTACTGATGAAATTACTTTGGCATCAAGCACTTAAAAAAATTAAAAAAATACATTAAAAACTTCAAAACCCAAGGTGAAAGGGATTGTTTTTCAAGAGCCAAAGTAAAAATCTCAACAAACAACAACAATTTCTTCACAACAATTACAAGACAAGGGTAAAGGAATATTGATAGAACCTGTGGAGCCTATGAAATAAGAACAAGATCCGCAATTAGGCTTGATGAAGAAGGTTGCCCATTGAAAAATTATAAATTGCAATTTGATCGAAAAAGAAAGACTTGCCCAAGAGAGGAAAGCCAAAACAAGACACAAGAGCCAATATTGGCCCATTGATTGAAAACATAGGATGATATACAGGAAAGATTGATGTTGATCATCAATTGGCTGAAAGATTGCAAGCACAAGAACAAGAGAGTCTGTATGTTGAAGAGAAGGCCCCCTACATTATTTAGCAAAAGCGTGTGTGTGTTCACGTTTAGTAGTTAGTTAGTAATAGACATGTTATAGATGTCTATGTATTAGTTAGTATAGTCCCAAGAATCATTTGATCTTGGGGTAGTAGATTAATAATAGAAAAATCTTGTTTGATAACATTGCTTTCTTATTATTCGGCTGTGCATTCAATATTATCTGTAAAACTATCCTAGATGGGCAAAACGATTCTCAACAACTTTAGAACAGAGTTGGTAGAAGGCAAAGAAAAGAGAGCAGGAACAAAGCTTGTACAAAAGAGTACAAAGAAGCAAAAGGTGGAAGATGATAAAGAAACAACAGAGCTTAAACAGAGAATGGAAATCATTCCAGATGAAGAAGAAGTAGCAATTGATGCTATACCTTTGGCTAGTAAGTCTCCAAGTATTGTTGGCTGGAAGATTCATAAAGAAGGAAGAAAAAGCTATTATCAAATAATGAGAGCTGATGGAAAGTCTCAAATGTACATGATCTTTAGTCACATGCTTAAAAGTTTTGACAGGGAAGATTTGGAAGATTTGTACAAGTTGGTAAAAGCTAAATATGAGTCAACAAGACCAGTGGAAGACTTGGATTTGATATTATGGGGTGATTTGAAAACAATGTTTGAACCACATGTAGAAGATAAAGTATGGAAGAATCAACAAGACTACAAAGTGTTGAATTAGAAGTTGTATGACTCCTATGGAGTACATTCCTTGAGGATGCAACATATGCAGATTTATATGTTGGTAGAGAAGAAGTATCCTCTTACACCATCTACACTTACAATGATGTTGGAAAAGAAGCTTATGATTGACTATGAAAGTGAAATGGCTTATCAGCTTCTTAAATTCATCATAAAACAACTTAAGAAGTAAAGAAGTGTTTGGAAGCATCCTCCTGGTGTTGATGAAGCTTTAAATGAAGAAACTTGATGATTTTGAAGAAGAATATCAAGTTTAGGGGAGGATTGTTGGGATTAAAAGTCTTCTTGATGCTGTTTGGATTACTGCTGCTCATGTTTGTGTTAATGCTGCTCAGCTGGAGTTAGTACTGCTCAGAGACTTCAAAGAAAATATGCTAAGTAGTTACTACTGCTAGTACAAAGTTAAGACTGCTCAGTTGAAGTTAATGCTGCTAGTGAAAATATGCTTGAAGTTACTACTGCTAGTGAATATCAAGTTAATGCTGCTAGTTAGTACTGCTTATATGATATGTATTAGTTGTTTATAGAAAAGATTTTAGATACTTAGGAAAGTATTGTAAGCCGACTAGGGCTCCTTGGTGTATAAAAGGAGGTCCTAGGGCATAGAGTTTGATATCTTTTATATTATCTTTTATCAATTTTCATAGCTTCAAGGTCTTTGTAACCCTAATACTTTGAGAGTATTCGTATTATTATTAATATTGGAGCTTATTTGTTGAATTGTATGTTCATTGAATTACTGTTTCATTGATAATTCTTCTTAATATTAAAGATTAGATTCCGCATAATCTTTAATACATTCAAACATAGTTTCTACTATAGTTGTGTTAGATTTATCTAATATAACTAAACCTTAAACAAGCTTAAGGAATTCGATCTATTGAAGTGGGATCAACATATGAAATGTTAGAAATTGAGAAAAGACTCGGTCACTCCTAAATATGTATAATGTAGCTCGTAGATAATATTTGGAACCTTATTAAGCTAACCGGGCCAAAGCCCATGGAAGCCCTAGGTTAGACGTGTCATGTATTGGTATAAATACCCTCTCCATAGCTTGGAGAGGGTGTTGGTCATTTCATTTATCATATATTCTCTCTTCTTGTTTCTCTCTCTAGAAGTGTCCAACCTCTCTTTCTCTCTCTATATTTCTTGCTTTGATTGTATGTGTGATTAGATAACTAGTATTCTACAATTGGTATCAGTCGCCATGGGGTGATTGTGAGTATTTTGTGTGCGCTTTTAAATTAAAAAAGGGTGCGTTTTGTGTCATTAGGCTCGAACCAAAAAGTGTCTGAATTTTGGTGTTTAGATTTCATCAAGTTTGTGTTTTTATGGTTCTAGTAGCTTAGTAATACTTAGTTGCACAAAAGATTTCAATCAAAAACGTCAAAAAGTATGGTTTTTAGTGATTTGAAAAGTTGGTTTTCCGGATTTTTTGAAGGCACCGATTTTGACATCTTGAATTCGCCGGGATTGACACTTTCCCTTAACCAAAATTGCCAAGTTACCATTAACCTGAATTGCCACCTTCTCTTAATCAAAATTGCCAAGTTACCATTAACTAAAATTGCCACCTTCTCTTAACCGAAATTGCCAAATTTCTGTCAACCAGAATTGCCATTCAAATTGAACCAAAATTGACAATATAGGATAACCAGAATTGCGATCCTCTATTTACCGAAATTGACATTATAGGTCAACGGGAATTGCCATTTCTTGATTAACCGATTTTGCCATAGCTCTTAGCTTAACCGATTTTGATAAAGTCTTTGGCTTAACCAATTTTGACATAAGTTGTGGCTTAACCAATTTTGACACAATATTACTAGCCGAAATTGACATATATTTAGTGAACCGATTTTGCCAACTTTACAAGTTCAAGGATTCTTATTTCACGGTTTCCTCTTTGATTTGTAAAATCCCACAAAATATTCAATTATTTTCTTGGTTTAATCAAGTTTGTAAAATCCCGTGTAATACTTATTCTCAATCACTTTTAACAAACAACACTTTAACACAACAACCTCTAATCACTGAACGATCAAGATCTTATCTTTTCACATTTTAACAATCAATTGAAAATGTCTACTTTAGCAGAGTACATGATAGTTGCTGGTGCTGAGAACCGTCCTCCCATGCTTGACAAGAAAATGAATAACTCATGGCAGAGTCGTATGTTGTTATACGTCAAAGGAAAGAAAAACGGTAGAATGATGCTTGAATCTATTGAAAATGGACCTCTTGTCTATCCGACTATTGAAGAAAATGGTCAAATTCGTAACAAGAAATATGCAGAACTCGCTGAACAAGAAAAGCTTCAAGATGAATGTGATGTTCAAGCAATCAACATTGTTCTTCAAGGTCTCCCACCAGATGTGTATTCTCTTGTCAACCATTGTCAGGCAGCTAAAGATATATGGGATAGATTTAAGTTACTCATGCAAGGCAATGAACTCTCATATCAAGAACGTGAATGTAAATTGTATAATAAGTTTGACAAGTTTACTTAAATCAAGGGTGAATCACTTAATCAGTATTACTTGCGCTTTGCTCAACTCATTAATGATATGCACACCATAGGCATGACCATGCAACAAGTTCAAGTGAATACAAAAATTCTCTATCCCCTGATCAAAAATTTCAAACCTTTGAGATTAGGTTCTCATTTTGATTTAAAATATGTTTTAAAATTTAGGAGGAAATGTGGTTGGATAAATAAAGCGATATTGGAACCTATAAATGCCCCTCAATTATTGAGGGACTACTTTAGTGTCAGTTATGAGGAGTTTATAATTATTTGGAGTTAACGAGAAAACTCATGAAAAATTCATTAAATGACAACATACACTAATTACACACTTTATTGATGTACAAAGTTTGAGTATGAGATAGGATGAAATATTCAAACTTAAAGTGGCATAGTCAGTTTGTCCATGTTAGCAATCTATAGTCCGTCTAGATACTCTCCAGATGGAAGTTGTCTTAGCTTTCCCCCGAACCAACGATCCTTTCTTGAGAAGACACAACAAATATTCGAAGTACACAAATAATTCGAAGCTATGAATCAAAGTCAATTAAGAGGCCTAATGACGTATTTCTCCTTACATGATAGTGATGATATAAATTAAAACACCAAGGTTAGCTAAACTCGGATGTCATAGTTATTCCCTCTAAATAGCCGAAATGATAATACCTAAGTCAACTAAGTCTTGGATGTAAACATTTCTTCCTGCATGATAATGACTATCTAAAGGTATCATCATACTTATCAAACCTATGTGTACCTCTTTTGACAATAAATTCTACTCCTTCAAAAATAAGCTTAGTGATTACTTTAGGGGAAATATATCGAATCAGGAGACATTATCTTCAACTTCAAGGATTCTTAAAACTACATAGTTATTTCCAAACAACCTAAGCATTTTTAAAACTATCGAGTGTGGGCAAAATGATCGAATGTTGTTATAAGCCTAAGCCACTAGTCTTGAAATTTTTATTTAAAGCCTCTAAAGTTAACTCAACTTTGACAAATGAAGCACTTGGAGTTAATACTCCCCTCACAATTATTGTCTGTTAGTTAAAAACTTTTTCATTTACTCGATTATTCAAAAGATCATTTGAAAGAATTATTAGCACATTTCTCCCCCTCAAATAATGTCCTATTTTCTATTTAAAGAGCTGTAGACATTGTTTGAGTGATAGAAAATTATTTTAAAAATCTGTTTCTGATGGAGAGACTTAGATGACTGATAAGTTTTGAAAGACATACAACCTTTTCCACCATGGTTAACAACAAATATTTTTGAGAATCATAGAAGAAAAATTTATTTGGTTAAAAAGAAGACGTCTCATCTTTTATCAAGAATTAATGCAGTTAAGGTACATTAGATCGAGGTTGCAAGGATATAAAGTAATCCATGCCCGGGAGAACTTAATCACCCGTTGTTAGGAACATCCGTCTTTTTGGCGACGTGCTTTCCTCATTTTGAAAAGCGGGTTGCAGTCTGAAATAACTACAAGCCATAAAGACATGTTTTGAAAGGTTTAAACTTCTGTTCGAGCTTCATTTAAAGACCCGTGTAATTATTGAATGCCATTTCTAGGACCGTAAATGTTATCGATAAACGGAAGACATGTCTTAAAGAAAAACTATTTTTTGGTATTTACTATTTTTTGGTATTTTCTCATTTTAGATTTTATGATTTTTTGTTGGTTTTTATTTTTGTATTTTTCTTTTTGGTTTAAGTAATGTACATAATTTTTTTACATATGATACTTGAAGCCAAGACGTATCATTCCTGATCATCCCCCTCCCCCCCCCCCCCCTGAAAGACTTTTGAGTGTCTAGGGCTTCATACCCTTCACTGCCATGCTTGGGAGAATGAATCAAATCGTTACTCTGGGCAGCGCCTTATAGTGAATATATCCGCCCAGTTGATACTTTGTCCTCACGAAAATACAACTTAACACTCACTTTTTCCAATTGTTCTATGATGAAATGATGCTCGGATGTTCGAAGTGTTTAGACCTGGAGTGCTGAACGTTGTTGCAGCAGAGCGGCCTATGGCACTTTTGTTTGGTCACAGTAGAGGAGGGATGGTTTTAAGCGAGCATAATCCTAATAATGAGACAGCATCATAGGATTTGGGCACAACAAACTAGACATCGCGATGTATTCAGCCTCTGTAGATGAGATGGACGTGCTAGTTTGCTTCTTTGATGACTAGCTGACTAACTTATCACCAAGGAACCGAGCACTGCCAGATGTACTTCTGCGGGTGTCCTGACAACCTGCATGAAGAGTGTGTTTGCCTGTTTTCCGAATGAACAAGGTTGGATCGACGACACCTTTGGAGAATCCTTGTGCCAGAAGAAACTTTGACAAATTGTCATACCATGCCCGAGGAGCCTGTTTTAACCCGTTAAAGTGTTTCTTTCAGACGTTAGACATGGTAGTGGACGTTCTGGTTCAACAAAGGCCTTCGGGTGGTGGACTAGACTTCTTCTTTGAGCTCGCTATTTAAGAATGCAGTTTTCACATCCATTTGATAAACTGTCATGTTTTTGCTGGCGGCATTGGCAATGAATATCCTGATTGCTTCAAGACGAGCAACCGGGGCGAAGGATTCTTCAAAATCTAGACCTTCTTCTTGACGAAATCCTTTTGCTACAAGACATGCCTTGTTTTTCAACACATCACCATACTCGTCAAGTTTCACCTTATAAATCCACTTGAGAGCAATAATCATGGCACTGTCTGGAGGTGGTACTAATTCCGATACACCCAGTCGATCAAATTTATGAATTTCTTCTTGCATGGCTTAAAACCTAAATGTCTTCTAGTAACTGCAGGATTGAGTTTTTCGGTTCGATTTGGCAAACGGAATTGTAGAAACACCATAAAGATCGTAGCCAAGTTGTTTATCAAGACGTAGATACCGGTCGAGAGGGATTCCTAATTAAGTTATCAAGAGGATGGGTATAAGTCCAGTTCCGGTTATGTTCATGTGTAGAGTGATTGGTTTGGTTCAGTTTGGTGATTTCCCCAGATGATGGTGCTTCAGAGTTTAGTTTTGAGGCGACAATTTAACAAAATGGTTCGGGATCAGCTGTAGCAACGGATTAACTTCTGCATATAGCCACTAGCTACACATGATGTACGAAGAGGTTGATGATCCGTGGTGATGATATATGACTTCCTGATGGTGCGTCGAGATCAATAGAAGTAGACACTGATGGAATTTAGGATATGACCGGGTCTTGTGATACATTGGACTAGGATCCCGCAGGATAACTCCCAGGTGGTTTAAATATTCATCAAAACATAGGTTGGGATAACAACTCCAATTCTTTATTGTGGGAGGTAACATCGGTAATAGCAGGCGCTGGATTTGGGTACGAGCCCTGTACATAATAGGTCCAGGCGTTAACAGGCTAGGAGCGGGTCCTGGACTGGATTGTACATGAGCCATTTGCTTAGTCAGCTCATCTAATTGAACGTGAATAGTTTCCATGATTTGTCGGGTTCGTTTGTTGTAGATTCTGTAACCTTTTCTGCTCGGTGCATATCCAACGAAAATTCCAATATCAGCCGTTGGTTGTAGTTTTCCAAGATCCTCGCTGTCATTTGTAGGGTAACAAAGAGCACCAAAGACTCGGAAAAATGTGAGATCAGGCTTCTTATGTGTACTAGCTTCATATGGAGTTTTGTCGTGACGTGTGTGATCAGGAACGGTTTTGGGTGTCAATCAGGCAGTAGACAGCTTCAAGCCCAAAGAAACATCGGTGCCTTTGAAAAGATTAGCATTGTCCTAGCTGCCTCGACAAGAGTTCGGTTCTGTCTTTCGACAACGCCGTTCTGCTGTGGAGTCATTGGCACTGTCTTTTGGTGAAAGATTCCAATGCTTTCATAATAATCTTATGAGTCTGTGACAAATCAGTTCCATTGTCGGTGCACGTATGTAATTTTACAGTTTTTGTTGAGATCCGACTTGTAATCTTGCTTCGAAATGTGATGACACAGTTGGGTTTCTTCCTTGATCTCAAAACTTGACCACGTTAATCCCGAGTAATCATCGACGATTACCAGATGTATTTCTTACCATTAATAGTTTGCAATACGCAATTAAAATATTGGTCCTCATAATTCCCATATGTAGGGTGTTTAGAACCTTCAAAATGGTGTTTTCAGTTTGGGGTTGTGGGTATGCTTTTGCTCTTTACTAATTGACTTGCTGAAAAAAGATGATCATTATTTCAAAACTTCAATACCTAGGAAGCATCTGTCATGGTCTTTTTCTTGCTAGTTCATTGATTGGTACCGAAGTTCAAGTGGTTTAAAACGTCGATGCCATAACCATGATTTGTGCTTGGAGGCTTTGGATAGCAAGCAAATTGGGAAGGACTTCATCATTTCTTCAACAAAAATAGTGTATAAATTAGAACCACAGGAACCTTTATAGTTAATTCACACTACCATCCGTATCACGAACATAACAAGGAATGCTTTTTGATAGGCAAACTTCAATACGAATCACAAAATTAACCGATCAGAAAACAAATTAGCCAAGGACCTTCCTCGTATTATACACCTGGAGATTACACTATCACCTACGACAGTTCTCCATAACCCATAATAGCACCAAATTGGTCATTCCCGATTCTTATGTCCCGTTATCTTTTTCAAGAAATTTCCTTAAGCTTGAGCGATCCCCGTTATTTCTTTTGAGCTGCACTAAGTCCATTACAAAGGCGATTTGTATCGACTTGCATTGAAAACATACGATGTTGGTGAGTTGGAATGTTAGATCCCACAATGTTGTTGGGTTCCTGTGGGGTTAGCAACAAAGGGCATTGGAATGACATTCCGGTAGGGTTAGAGAGCCTAGTTTAAGTGGCACTGATCTACCTAGGGTGAATGTTCTTCCTGTGAGTCTCATTGAATAACCAACATTGTTAAGTTGTTTTGCCAAGTTGGTTCCAAATTTGTTTGTGATTTTAGGTTTCCTTATATTGTTTACTGCTTAGCGTTTCCTATACTGGCTTAACATGACGACAAACATTTTCTACTATTAGGGGATGCATTCACAGATTGCAAAATAGGTAACACACACTATCATGAGTAGCCGATAAAATAAGTATTGTTACTTGTTTCGGCACACAGACTACAGAATATCAAATTAATTACAGTACGCTTTGAGCTAATAATAGAATCTACATGAGTTTCAGGTTTAAGACTAGATCTAATTGTCATAGGGTTTCTTCTACTTTCATTATACCTGTCACTTTTAGCTGGCGGGATGTATGTTTCTTGAGGTATGCTCCTAGGCTGAGATCACTAGATCAGTGTAACTGTTTACTCCTTTAGGAAGGAGCACAGGGAACATTAGACAGCTGAGTGTGCATTGGCTCAACATTGTTTGTGTGTGTACTACTCTGATGTTGCAATTGGCTCCTCAAAGTAACTTGCTTTTTCCTAGGGGTGTGGCATCGCTTCTTATCTTGTTGATTGAAGACCTTTGGCAGTGCCTCAAACATCATATTTTTTTGTTCCTTGAGAATGCTTGTGTATACGGCAAGCAAATGCGAGTGATCTATCTAAATGGTCATTTCTACTTTGGCTTCTTCCCAACTATTTCGCGAGTGTATCTACACTTTCCTTAAGTGACTGTGATAAACTAGATGTACTTCCCTTTTGTTCCTATTACGTGGGGGAATTGGTTCAACATTATAGCATAATTTCTGGTGCAAGTTTATTTTGGTTTAATAATGATTTGTAGATGCACATGAGACCGTATTCTGTTGTTGGAACTTTGGTCTTCCATTTCTTTTTTAAGGGCAGTATTTGTTCTGTATGGCTTAGCACGCGTAATCTTGATCGAATCATAACATTTCTTGTAGTGCTGCTTATATCTTTGCATTTCTGCCCTAAAAAGCTCATTTTGTTCTGAAGACATTAACCTTTTAGTTAATGTGAGATCTAAAAGTATCGGACCCTAAAATTCAAGTGTTCGGTCTAGTTCATAAGGGTCTCCTTAAGTTGTGATATTTGCATTTTCAGCTTTGGGATGACGTTGTATTTTACTTGAGTGAGATTTCATTTGTGAACGATCACAAAAATGGCAGTTAATATTCAGGAGTTTCATTAACGGATGAAGACAGTTTATTCTGAAAACTATCTTTTAAGGTTGATACTTTAACTGTAAAGTTAAGGTGATTTACCTCAAGATTGGAAACCGGTAAATGTTCGTTTTAATTATCCTTTTGGATATTATCACGTAAATTAGAAAGCTCTGCCTTCAAGTTCAGGACCCGGGCTTTGACCACATTATGAGCCTTTTGCTTTTTAGTAATTAGATACATTAAGCTTCAGAATTCGAGCAAATAAAAACACTTCTTTAGACAAACCATCAGCGATTTTATTATCATGTTAATAAGAAGGTTTTTCGTTCAGGTACTCATCATGTTTCATATCACAATACTTTGGTAAGTTTCAGCTTCCATCATCAAAGCTTCATCTCAATTCTTTAACTCTTTGGTTAGAGGCCTTTTGATTGCACTCAAAATGTTCTGAAGAGTTTTGAAAAATAGGATTGACCTCAGTGGGTAACATGTCGTGGTTTGTTCAAAACCCCTTTCCATTAGTGATCATAGTTGGTGTGATTTCTTTTTTATAGGTTTTCTCAAATTCGGAAAAAAGTTGTCTAAGTGTAAAAATGTTAATTTTCACTTGACTTTTGGTTGGAAGCACTCTGGGGACAAGCTTTGCAGGTGTATTTAGAGGATACACAGTCAACGCTTTGATTGGTCTGGTGTTCTGCTCTTTGAGAGCTTGCTTTCATTTAACAATATCTTGAGACCAAAATTTTTGTTCCGGGGTCAGTTGTTTTCTGTGTGTGAAGGTCGCTAAAAATTCTCTTCGAGTAACTTAGCGGTGTATTTTGACTTATTATCACACTGTCATTATCTTTCATTTTTTCATGATTTCTTCTTGAATTTCAGTTAAGTTCCTAGCGGTACATCCCCATCACGTTATACCGGCAGTGCCATGATTGGGTGTGACTAATTACATATTAATTATACAGGGCAGGCTAAAACTTGCCTTGCTACGAAGTAGACATAGGGGTTCTTGTCAGCCAATAGCTACCTTATTCACTTCTATCATAAATAAGACTAGGTTTACACATCATGTGAACTGTTTGAATAGACTGGCCTTGTTTGAATAATTTATCCTCGACCTTATCTTTTAAAGCTTTTAAGTCCAAAAATTCTTCAAGGTACTTATTTTCTTTCTGATTAAAATCCTTTTTCAAAGATGTAACTTCATCTACCATTAACTTGTTATGTTGGATGGTAGAGGCAAGTTGCAATTTTTAAGAAATGAAAGTTCCTTTTTCAATTCTCTTCCTTAATATTCCGGTACATAATCTTATTCTAGTTGCTCATCAATCTTTTGTTCTCTTTCTGTTAATTCAAACCTGGCACGTCTTTCATATAGTTCAACTTGTTCCTTGTATATTGCAAGTTCAGTATTTAATGAATTATCCGCTACTGTATATGTTGGTCATTTAAAGACAGATTAGGCTTTAGGCTCATGAAATCTTAACTATAATCACGTTCCATATCATTTGGAACTATAGATGAATGTTTTGTTTAAAATGGGAGATGCATTCTTCCTTTACATCTGATCATATGGAGTCTATTACTATCAATGTATATTCTGCATGAGCCAACACGTACTTGGGGTACATAGTCTGCATCTCGTGTTCTTCATGATGTTCACAAATAGCATCCTAAAAGTGATCATGGTCATGTACCTCAGATAAGTTGTCCGAATCATAAGACGGACCGGCTTCATCACACACTGGATCTGCGGATGATAGATTTGCCATGAACATAGTTTGTGCCGTAGGAGCCTCATCAATTCAAGATTCCGATAATGCACACAATCATCGCTTGAAATACATTATCCACATTGTGAGCTAAGTCCTGAACCGGTTGCTCATCCTCATCTTCATACAATAGGCATTGTCCGGTCCACCTGCTACGGCTGACTATAATGATCTTCAACACAAGACTACTGCCATTCTCTTGAAGCTTGCATCAGAACATCTTGTCTTTGAGTAATTCTGAGAGTTTTGAGACGCTTGGGGTTGAGTGCTGTTCCTTGCTATGTGGCATACCGTTGTGTTGTAGCACTTAACATGCATAGCTTGACCTGGATTAGCATTTCTTACTCGATTATGTGCTTCCCCCATAACTGGCTGGCACAGTACCCGTGCATTATTAACCATGTCTCTGTTCTGATTGACCTGACCTTTCTGAAACAACAACCCTGCTTCTTGTACTATCGCTTGATTCCTGGTTTGATGAAGTTCTGAGTGATTTTTGTTTCAGAAAGAGAAGGTTTGTTGGCTGGGTGAGTAAGGAAAGTGTGGTGGTTGGTTCTCGTTTAGGTTTTCAGTTGGAGGAAAGTTCCCCAAGTTTGATTGTGAGGTGTTTACAAGAGTATGGTTAGATATGTGGTCGGTTGGAATTGTTGATGATAGTGAATGGTCAATGTTGGGTGAAACTTTGGATTTCAAGGCAAGAGGATCAACTGTCTGTTGTGTGAGACGTTCCAACATTATCTTATTCTACGTGGCATGTGCCTCGGTGTTGCTTCAATAAGCATTTAGTGATCAATAGCTTTGAATCCTTTAAGCTTTGTTAAATTTCAACAGCGGTTATAAATCTTCCCCATTCAGGCAAACATGTTACTCAAATAACTTTGAGTTCAATGTATTTTTGACATTGTCATCTTGATGTTCCGCATGTCATTAATGAGCTTGGCAAACCGGACATAGTAGTCGTGAATGGTTTCGCCTTTGTTCTGACGAAAGTGTTCAAAGTCATCATACAGTTGTGATTCACGGTCTTCCTTTGTTAATTCCGATCCTTCCAAATTGCATCTTACATTGTCCCATATGTCCTTTGCATCAGTGTAATGATTAATAAGTGAATAGATATCTTTTGGTAACCTTGATGTTGATGTTTGTTGCCGATTGTATTGCTTGTCCTATCCCTTCTCATCCTGTGACAGATCCGAAATAGACGCGAGGTCGTTCAGGGGACCTTGATTGAAGTGAACATCAGTTCTTCAGCAACAATTAATCGCGTGGTCCCCATCTGAAAATGGTCTATCAATTGATGTAAAATGTTTACCCCAGTATCTAACCCTGACAGTACAATCGAATCGTTGTTGCCATGACGCAATGTCAGTCTTTTTCAAGGCATAGGTGGTCGGGTATCAGAACCGGTACATTGGATGTCCTCTGAAGATTAGAACCATAGTGCATTACTTGTGATATGATTAAGTTTGATCGATCAATGATTAGTGTTTGTATTGTTTACAATTGATGGTTATTGTTGGATTAGGTGATATGTTGTTGATTGAGATTTGGCTGGTTGAAATAAGTTAAAACTTTATGATGATAATGAAACTTAGGCAAATCACGCAGTGGAGTTTCCATCAAAAACGCAACCTGTCTTGTCAAAAGCAGAGAGGAATGAGCCAAAACGCAGCCTAAGATTTGATCAAAACGCAACCTTGAGATTTGGTCAAAACGCAGTCATTGAGATTTGATCAAAACGCAGTCATTGAGATTTGAGTCAAAACGCAGTCATTGAGATTTGATCAAAACGCAACCTTGAGATTTGGTCAAACGCAACCAAATAAAAAATTGGGCAGAGTATCCCTTAGTGAAAAAACGCAACACTTGTCTTCAAAACGCAACCTGCAGTCAAAACGCAATGAACCAAAACGCAACTTCCGGGTTCAAAACCACGACCAAACGCAACTCTAAACAAGACAAAACGAGTACAATTATACTATACAAAATGACAAAACGCAATGTACTTTCTTCTGTCAAAACGCAACAAAGAATGTCTCAGAGAGGTCAAAACGCAATGAAGAACATACGAACTTTTTCACCTAAAAACACCTAAAAGTCACCCTTTTGAACCTTTTTGCTTGGTTTCTTTTGCACAACTTGGTCCTAGAAGGTTATAACAACTATAAAAACACTAACTTTAACATCATAAACATGAGAATCAAAAAGTGTCAAGAATAAGACCATAAACCTTCAAAAACCAAACTTTTTGATCTAAAACGAACCTAGAAAACGCACACACAATCTAGCTAATCATCCCTTGGGCTTGATACCATGAAGGTATAGTGGATTTCATATCACAAATGCATGATTGATTGGGTTGGGCTAATTATTAGAGAGAGAAAGTGTGGTTTCTAGTGAGAGAAAACTAATGAAGCTCGTGTGATATAATGAACACAAACCCTTTCCCTATGGTGGAAAAGGGGTTTAGTATACATGTGTTTGTAAGGCTTATGGGCTTGGGTATGGGGCTTAACACGTGGGTAAAAGACTGACCCATTACGAAAAAGTTCTTTACGCTGTTACATTAATAAATATGAGCTTTGCTATACTAAACATACATGGGGGTGGACCCGTGTTTGTTCATAATCCTAACAATGTTGTGTTAATGCTGACTCAGATGGACTTAGTGCTGCTCATGATCTTCAAGCAAAATTATCTAAGTGTTTATACTGCTTAGTACAAAGTTACTAATACTGCTCAGCTAGATTTAGTTCTGCTCATGAACTTTAAAGAAAATATGCTAAGTAGTTACTACTGCTAGTACAAAGTTAGTACTGCTAGTACAAAGTTACTACTGCTAGTGATGGTTAAGACTGCTTTTCAAGTTAATGCTGCTGAGAAGTTACAACTGTTGTTAATAAGTTAGTACTGCTTATATGATATGTATTAAGTTATTTCGTTTATAGAAAAGATTATGAATACTTAGGAAAGTATTGTAAGCCGATTAGGGCTCCTTGGTGTATAAAAGGAGGTCCTAGGGTATAGAGTTTGATGTATCTCATCATAATCACATCTCATAATCTCATAATCTTATTATCATCTTAGACGTATAATTCATAGCTTCAAAGTATTTGTAACCCTAATACTTTAAGAGTATTCGTATTATTATCATTAGTAATATTGGAGCTTATTTATTGAATTGTATGTTCATAGAATTACTGTTTCATTGAAAATTCTTCTTAATATTAAAGATTAGATTCCGCATAATCTTTAATACATTCAAACAAAGTTTCTACTATAGTTGTGTTAGATTTATCTAATATAACTAAACCTTAAACAAGCTTAAGGAATTCGATCTATTAAAGTAGGATCGACAATGACCGCTATTATGTGAGACATGCTGTAGTTGACAATGCCGTTAACAGGAGGTCTCATGAGCTATTGCAGGTTATTGAGAAGCTAAGAGGTGAGTTTGATGTTATAAGGAGCAGGGAGAAGGCTAGGAAGGAAGAGTGTGAGGGGCTGCGGGTTAAGTGTGAGGCTGCTATGACTGAGTTTGAGAAGAACCCTACTGTGGTGGCCCTCTAGGAGAAGATATCTGCTCTCTCCACTGAAGTCAAAGAGCATATGTTAAATCTTGACAGGATGATGTTGGAGAGTCAGAAGTGGGCATGCTATCAACAGAGCCTTTCGACTTTGGAGTCGAAGGTTACTTCTCTTGAGGCCGAAAAGGCACGGTTGGAGGCCATTGAAGTGTCTCTCCAAAAGGAGGTTGAGGAGCTTAAACAGGATAAGAGAGAGGTGGTATCAAAGGTCGTTCCCTATGCTGCAATGGAACTTGTTTACAGTGATGACATGGGTAGCCTTGTTGGTAAGCTTGTGTCCTCTGCTATCGTATATGGGAGATGTAGGGCTTTCGAGCAGGTTGCTGATATGAAGGAGCCTTTTGACTTGTCAAAGGTGAAGGGTTATCGCTCTTCTTATAAGAAGGATCATACCCAGGCCAACAACGATCTTGCCACCGCCACCTTCCCTTGGTTGGATGAGTTTGTGGCGGATCCCTCAGCTCCTATTGAAGCTTTATTGTCGAAGAAGCCTCCAACTCTCCAAAGACCTGCTCTTTTAAGGACTCAAGTCCCCTTGCCTTCTTCTTAAAAGGCTACCCCATCCTCTGTTCCAGTCTCCAATCCGATGTCTCCTCCTACAGATGCCTCCATTGTGAAGCCCCAATCCTCTCAACTTCATTGAAGGTCACCATGTTGGTGTTAATTCAATCTTAAGGGTGGCATGTACCCTTTGAACAATTTGTTACTATCTAGGATTAGGCCTTTAGACAATTTAATTTTGACAATGGTTTATGTTGGCCATTGTATGAATAGTTTATGTTAACCTTTAAGGATGACTTTGAATATTATCCTTCCCTTGGGGAGTTAAATATAGGGACACAGTCCTAAATTTTGTCTATGATATCCCTTGCTTCTCTTGTCATAACTTTGGGGGAGTTTAGTCTGACCCCTTTATCATTTATAAGTAAAATTTCACACTTTATGAAGTAAGGGATCAAGTGTGGCCTTAAGTTGTCAATTATGCAGGCGAATATCTTGTGCCAACCCTAAAGGTAGGTTTCTATGGGGAACAGAGTCCCTAATCATGTTCGAGGATTTAGAGGACTTTTAGTCTGACTCCTTTAT